>OX442431.1:572392-623246 GCA_949361645.1 Spongilla lacustris
GCAGAACCTTGCATCAAACTCACAGTAGGCTCGAATGAGTCGAGTGTTGTAAGGTCCAAGTCTGAAGGAGGGGAGGGGAGGGGAGGGGAGGGGAGGGGAGGGGAGGGGAGGGGAGGGGAGGGGAGGGGAGGGGAGGGGAGGGGAGGGGAGGGGAGGGGAGGGGAGGGGAGGGGAGGGGAGGGGAGGGGAGGGGAGGGGAGGGGAGGGGAGGGGAGGGGAGGGGAGGGGAGGGGAGGGGAGGGGAGGGGAGGGGAGGAGAGGGGAGGGGAGGGGAGGGGAGGGGAGGGGAGGGGAGGGGAGGGGAGGGGAGGGGAGGGGAGGTGGACACAAAGTGCAAGTGAAAAGTACAAATGCAATAATGAGGTGTCAAACAACTTGCCTGTTATTGATAGAGACATCTGTGTGAAGACTTAGGGGATCGTAAAAGAACCTCACAATGGGACAACGTGCAAATGGTATGGGGACCACGCGAGTGAAGTGTGTGTCACTCTGGACGAGGGAGAGGATGCTGTCAAACTGTGGGGAAGAGCTCTTGGCTCCCTGCTGGAAGTGGGTGACCAGGGACTGGGGTGAAGCTGGTAGGCAAGTGCCACTGCTTGATACCCATCCCATTTCCTGGTGGTCTGGGCCCGAGTCTAGGCTACTCTTCCAGATGTGAAGAAGCTGGTGGTTATAGTAGTGGGGTGGGGCAAAGTCGTCTCTGTCCCTGGGGGTGGGGTCTGTCAGGATACAGATGTCACAGTCCGACGTGACAAAGGCATGACCGGACACCACTGATCCAAAGAGGATGACTAGGGAACGGGGAAACATCTTCTGGAGACAGGCGCATACCTCACACTGTGCCCTCATGGCTTCTTCCGTCATCCGATACGAAGTGGCCACAAGCTCCATCTGCTCAGACGTCTGCAAAAGGTCACCCTTCAAACATAGGGTGTTTATACTAAATGGTGTATTACTGTAGCGGCTCGCTGCAGCTGGGAGAGCAGGTCTGGAGGCAGCTCCAATCTGCTCGAGACAGGCGCCGAAGACTGCAGAGCGGCTTGGGTCTCATCCATAGGTTCCGACGTACACGTGCCTTCCCGAGTGTCGCGAGGTGGCTGTTTCGATGGCTGGAGCTTGGCCTCTCTGGGTTTTACTACCAACCGTTTCCCGTGCAGTACGAGTGTGTTAGGGCAGCGGAGCGCCTGCAGGGCTCCATCAACGCTCGTGAACTCTACGATAGCAAAAAGCTGAGAAGCGACAAATGACACCCACGCACTGTGAGTGAGACAACGGGTATACCTTTTTGTCGTCCAAAGCCACCTGCACGACAGAACCGAACTGTTCGAAGAGACTTTTAATGTCCGAATACTTCGTTTCCGCAGGTGGGAATCCACGCACGTAGACTGAGCGCCTCGCTGTTTCTACTCTCTGAAGTGCAGCAAGATGGCGCCTGCCCTCCACGTGCTGTCGAAGCTGTTCCTCTGATGGGCATAAGCAGTAAGCACTTCTATTGTTTTCCATCAACCAGCTAACCGGAACTCGTGTATATCCCACAGACATCGCAAAGAGTATCAACCGCTGCCATTTTTGTAACAACTGCCATGTCAAAAGAACAACTTACATGTATATGTACATGACGTAACTCAACAGGCAACACCAATAACTAGACTGTACCATCCTAGCCCTATCGCGACCCTTCTCTGTTCTTGAAGGACCCGTCCTTAGGCTTGTCTCTCTCTTCACGCTCTTTAGGCCGGCCACTCCTGTCTCTATCACGCTCTCTCCTGTCCTCTCTTCCCCTGTCTCTCCCTTCGTGCTTATCTTCTCTAGGCTTGTCATCCCTCAGTTTTTCTTCCCTTGACCTGTCTTCTCTTGGCTTTTCTCTCTCCTCTTTTGGTCTTTCTTTCCCATCACGATCTTTAGGCCGCTCCCTTGATCTGTGCATGTACAGAAACGGTAACCTCAGCTGAAGAGGCAACAAATACTCACCTTTCCTCCTCCTTCCTTCTTTCTCTGCTTCGTGAGCGAGTCCTGTGTCTCTTATCCGGCTGCTCTTTGCCCCTGGAATGGGATCGAGACCTTCGCCTATTCCCTTCCCTCTCCTTGCTTCTGGAGCGTCCAATCCCCTTACTCTCCCGCTCAGGGGACCTAGGCTTGTGCTCACGACCTCTAGGCGCCTGCCTGCCGCTACGATCACGCTCGCGAGACCTGGAATAGAAATGATAACTATTTAGTGATCGGAAAATTTATTTAATAGACGAAAATTTAGACACGTTAATAAACCCATCACTACGATAAGTTAACCCATCAAAGTTGAAATTATATTGAAAGGGACATTTTTATTAATTGCTTTACCATGGTGCCTGTTTACTTACATCCAACCAAATTTTGGCATTGAACTGTTTTAATGCTTTACCCATGGCACCCACCACTACCCATGGCCCCCACCACTACCCATGGCCCCCACCACTACCCATGGCCCCCACCACTACCCATGGCCCCCACCCCTACCCATGGCCCCCACCCCTACCCATGGCCCCCACCCCTACCCATGGCACCCACCACTACCCATGGCCCCCACCACTACCCATGGCCCCCACCACTACCCATGGCACCCACCTGCTTCTGCTGCTCCTACTGTCTCTGCTGACACGCCAGGTTTTTCCCCTAATGTGTTTCTCTTTCTCATCATCCTTGCTCCCATCTTTTTCACCTACATCCTTATCCACTGTGTCCTTGTCATCATGACCACTACTCCTGCAGTCGCCATCTTCAAGTTCGCCATGTCTCTTCTTTACTTTGTCCTCCTTGGCTTTCTACAGAGATACAAGCACTGGCATTACGTAACAGGTTGGAAGGGCAATGGAGACAACCCTATGCCAAGCTGAAGAGCATGGAGCGCACACAATGTTTAGCACTGAAAAGCAAATGTGCGATGAAGACATCAAACCACGCTGAGTACCTGAGTACCGGGGGGGAGGGGTCTCTTCGGAGCTTCTCAGGGGGGGAGGGGCATTCCTGCCTCCAATAAAGACTATATGTACGTTGACTGGACCATATTAAAACAATGTTCCCAGATACCACATATCACGTGCTCTTGACAATAGAAGACCGTTAACACAGAACACTAAACACACTGAAGTTAAAGTTGCCCGGACCCCACAGACCAGCACATATCATCAAGACTCAGAAACAAACAATGCATATTAGCTGTGAGGGGGGCCAATAGAGGCGTACAACGTGAAATTTCGACACCTGTTAACATCACTGTTATTTCCTGTGGCCACCATCTCCCCTCCTTCCTTCCTTCCCCTGTCCCGCACACACAGCACTAACCTGGATGAACTGACTAACCGATTTTTTTTTTGTGGAAGGGCTGTCAAACCTTACAAAGCAATTATGCTAGCATGCGTCAAAGCGCAGTACAGCACTCAGTGTGGTTCAGGCCGGGTTCTGTATAGTACACACAAAGGTTGGTCTGGTCAACAGCTTACCAGCTTTAGATATAAAATAAAATACTAAACACATGGGGGGTCTTGGTCAAGAGGCGTTAGTGAGTTGGGCACGAAAGGGTTAAATGAAGAAAGTTGGCCAGAACCATGAACATAACCTGCCATAGCCTGCACAATGCATGAGACATGACCACACCTCTTACCTTGAGTTCAGCTATAGTAGCTCTGATGCGAGCAAAGCCGAGGTGCTGTTTTCCCAAGAGGTGGGCATCCACTCTTAGCTGGACATCTCCAATGACCAAGAATGAACCACACACATCACACAGTTCCATCTTCTCGTGAAAGTCATGAGCATCAAGGTCAAACCCTCCTACCCTCTGTGAAGAGAACATACCTCTGCTCACAGCCGTCTGATGATAGCACACACAAGGGGCCCATCGCAAACTAAATATCCTTGCGCCAATAATTCATAAACATAGTAATATGTAATAGATTACTAGATACACAAATCAGCATCAGATTGATGTGTGCACACTTAGCATTATGCCTCTATTAACGGCCCGCATGTATACACAAGGCAACATTTGTGATGCCATAAAATTTATACAACATCGTTAATTTATTTGGGACAGTTTCCGAGAAAATTGCGCTTCGCATATATAAATAAAATGTTATAAAATTGCCTTGCGTTTGAATCACTTTAACTTCCGAATGGTTGAGCCTATTTTCAACACTACCATTTATTTATGGAAAAATACATTTTGGGGTCTTGCACTTGCTCAGTGCCAGTATTGCGATGTTCGATACCCCACCGAGTTCAAACTTGCCATAACTTTCTGTAGGAATAATAAAATTGCTTCAAATTCGGTTTGTAGGTAGAGAGGTCCTATACCTATCTATTTGTTCTGTTCATTAATTTTTATGTTATCCGTTACAGAGATGCAGTTGAACAAACTATGTGCACATTTCCGCACCAATGATTTGGGCAAATTGTGTCCCACAACAGAACAAATTGATAGGTATAGGACTTCTCTACCTTCAACCCGAATTTGAAGCGACTTGAATATTCCTACCGAAAGTTATGGCGGGTTCGAACCCGGTGGGGTATCGGATGTTGCAATCAGGCACGGAGAAGTGCAAGACCCCAAAATGTATTCTACCATAGAGAAATGGTGTAATAGGAAGTTGAAAATAAAAAGTCGATAACCTTAACCGTTCCGAAGTTATCGTAATTCAAACGCAAGGCAATTTTATAACATTTTATTTATATATGTGAAGCGCAATTTTCTTGGAAACTGTCCCATTTATTTCATATATGCCTCATTGTAATTACATTGCTGTGTGCCAACAACAATGGTTAGCAAGATACATGACGTCATATATCTTCATCAAAAACAAAAGACATGAGCATATCTGTGAAGTGAAGACTGTTTTGTGTACAGAGTCAGTACATCTTTAGGAAGCTACTAGGCTAGGCTTTGAAGCAGAAAGTGACAGACTTTACCCCTCAGATACCTATTGATATACATATCCCATGCTCTGCCTGCCAGTGTGACTAGTTTCAGTTATGGGACACCAAACCCAAAAACACCACCTACTTTGTGTGTCATGTTAACAAGATGCCACCTACTTTGTGTCATGTTAACAAGGTGCCACCTATTTTGTGTCATGTTAACAAGATGCCACCTATTTTGTGTGTCATGTTAACAAGGTGCCACCTATTTTGTGTTATGTTAACAAGGTGCCACCTATTTTGTGTCATGTTAACAAGATGCCACCTACTTTGTGTGTCATGTTAACAAGAGCACCACCTACTTTGTGTGTCATGTTAACAAGATGCATCCTCTCCCTCTCTCTGTCCTTTTCCAGCTCCTCCACCTTCTTCATCAACTGCTGGGCCTCCTCCACCTGCCCCATTGTGCCTAAGCGGTCCAGCTGTCCAAAGGAATGCACAACAGTAACATCCCAACAGTTGCTCTTAAATGCACCTACCTCGGCAACTCTCAAGTTTATCTCGTCATTAAGGGCCTTCAGTTTATCACTGTTTATGCCGCTCTCCCCTTGCAAAACCTTCAGGAAAGAGGAGAGATGAGAAACGTGATGCGACCAAACATAAGATCACAACCAGAACTAAACTGCCCAGATATAGGAGGAAGGGTTGGGGAACTGACATATAATGGGCGCACCTTTTGTTTCGCCGAGACGCTCTTTTGAAGTCGCTCTCTACCCCTTTCTATCCTCCGGTCCAGATCTCTTACAATCTTTTCTAAATAGTGCAAAAACTCGTCTTCGTAGCCAAGCTTGCCACATCGTTCACTCTCTTGATACCTGCGCACACAAATGCCCCCCGCACACGTTAGCATGTATAAATGGACGCGTTATCGGGTCAACCTACATCCTCTTCAGCCTTTCGTCGTGCATCTTGTCACACGGTCCTATACACGAACAATTAGGGGGTACAATAAGTACCACGAAAACATGGTTGGGTAGCAAACTATCGTACCTATGTCAGATTTGGTGTTTGTGAACAGCTCCGATGGGCAAAAGCCACACAAGAAATGTCGGCACACCTAGAACAAAAAAAGCGATAAAATTGCACACGGCTGTGTATGCAAAGCGCCAAAAATTACTTCTGGATCCGACCATCTAGTTTCTCTGACTTTCTCTCCCGGAAGAGCATTTCTCTGAGCACCCATCAGCTCATCAAGAAGAGCAGCTGCTTCGGACGCCATTTTTCCACCCTTATTTTGAACACCCTCGTGCGCAGTACATGTAGTTCTGACGCAGAATAAAATAATGGCGCGTTATAAAATGAAGTGAGGGCAGGCATTTAAATATGTGATTTTTAAAAAGTTACTGCATGCAGCGAGGACTTAGGCAAGTTTTTCATCTCCTTCTTCCACATCCTTTAAGCTCAGGATCTCCACTGTGCCCCGCCCTCTTGTTTCAGCACGAACAGATTCATCGATCTCCCGAAAGTGACCAGGGTCTATCAGGCACACCTGGGGGGGGGGGGGGGGGGGGGGGGGGGGGGGGGGGGGGAGGAGGGAGAGGAGGAGGGGGGATGGGTTTGGGGGAGTAAAGATGGCTGGTGGTCTAAAACTCACTATTTCCAAGTCTACATTCCACTCCTCCTGTTCTACAGTGACCAGAGGCAACACCCTCTCCCTTATCTTCCTCGCCTCCTTCATCGGTAGTACAAGCTTCAGTCTCATCTTTGCCCTGTCAATCTGCATAGTGGGCTTAAGCAGTCGTATCACATCCAGAACCTGGGACAATGGCAAGAGGTCACATAAATAGAACTGGAGTTGAATAGCAACTAGGGAGTAGGGTATAGAATGTGAACCTACAAGAAAATGCTCAAGGGGTTAACCAAGGAGGGTAACCAAGGAGGGTAACCAAGGAGGGTAACCAAGGAGGGTAACCAATGAGGGTAACCAAGGAGGGTAACCAAGGAGGGTAACCAATGAGGGTAACCAATGAGGGTAACCAATGAGGCCCTGATCTCCCTCTCTCTCCTTCAGTTACACCTTACCTGCTGTTTAGTACTCTTGTGTGGATTGACAGAAAAGTGGACATCCTTCATGCCTCTCTCAATAAGTCCAACAGTGTAGGGTCGCTTTGTCTCTGGGTTGACACACTTGTCTGCCACCATTGTGGCTATCTCTCTGAACATAGACTCCAACTGCGTACTTCGCTCCTTCTCCGAGACCTGCAGGTCTCCCTTAGCAAGTATCTTTAGAAGGAAGACGTTTTTAGAAGACACTTGGGGACGAGACCGCTACGTTACCTCCTTACACACTTCCAGATCGTCGTCGGTGCCAAACGCAGCTATCAAGTCCTCCTTCTTGGCTACCTGCCCCTTTGAGACGTTCACAAAGACCGTATGAGTCTGCAGAACTTCTTCGATGTCCTTCTCGCTAAGTAATCGAAACAAGAGCGGTGTAAAACGCGAAGCGAGGTGAATTGTAGTGAAATTCTGAATGGGTTGCGTGCCTCACACTTTGTTTCTCCAAGAGACAACTTTGTTCTTGTAACATGCTATTTCGAACCGCTTGCCTGCCCGCTTCATGCGGACTATGGCCACGTTGGTCAGCCTAATTTGGTTTGTTGGCGTGAAGATAGACATTATCACAAATTGCTACCTTCAACATAAAAAATTGCGCAACTGAAGGTTGTTCGATTAATTAAATCCCCCCAAATTTTTATTTTTGCGTATTTATACATGAGTGATGGTCGATCGAGGGCTAAGCAAGGGGGACGTCGAGCGCTATGGGCGGCAGATGATCCTCCCCGAATGGGGGGTACAAGGCAAGCGGATATAAAAACATGATTTATCATAGGGGTGATGACGTTGGTAGCGTTCGCTTGCAGGTCAGCTTGCCGTCCAATCGACCTCCATCCTAGTGGTCGGTGTTGGCGGGCTGGGGTGTCCCGCGGCTGTCTACCTCGCAGCAGCTGGGGTCGGTACGTACTGCCACGTGGGCACGTGACGTATGGTGATAACAATCGTTGCTAGGTGAAATTGGGCTCGTGGACTATGACAGTGTTGAGCTGGGCAACCTGCATAGACAGGTTTGAGTGAAACCTCCATAGCTTGCAGTGATGTATACGGTCCTCGCCCTATCTGCAGGTCCTACACACTGAGCGTACCGTCGGCCAGTCCAAGGTTGAGTCTGCTGCAGCAGCCTTGAAGGCACTTAACTCGTCAACTAGAATCTCCACCCACCATCCTGCTTAACAGCCAAAATGCGCTTGCACTGCTGCGACTGTATCCGCCCACGCACGTATGTGTGTGATGTCACCCGCCCACACACGTGATGTGTGTGTGTGATGATGTGATGTCACCGCCCACACACGTGGTGTGTGATGTCACATATGTTATGTGTGATTGAGCTGCATATACTAGTAGAGTATGCATGTCCAGGCAAATTCATATTGTATCTGAAACATCATCACTCTTATACACATAACGATACATATCTAGTTATTTAGATTGATGATTCAAACAGACATGAGTAATGTACTTGAATAGATCTGCCTCCTTGTAGCAGTGATGTAATCCATCTGCAATGTATTTTAGTTTTAGGGTCTGGGCAAAAGACTGCTGTTGTGTCTGTTATGTCTCTGACCACGCCCTTAGATATGACATCATTGTTGATGCTACAGACAATGTGGCTACAAGGTAGCTCCAGCGCATGCCTTGCCCCGTCTTACCCCCTCACCTCCCTCCCCTCGTCTTACCCCCTCCCCTCCCTCCCCTTGTCTTACCCCTCCCCTCCCTCCCCTTGTTTTACCCCCTCCTTTCCCCTCGTCTTACCCCTCCCTCCCCTCCCCTTTCTCATCCCCAGATACCTCCTGAATGATGCTTGTGTGCTGCTTCAGAGGCCTCTGGTATCCGGGAGTGCATTGAGGTTTGAAGGGCAGGCAAGTCCATCATGCTTCATCCCTTCTTCCTTAGCTACCAGTGTCATGTCCCATCCCTTCTTCCTTAGCTACCAGTGTCATGTCCCATCCCTTCTTCCTTGTCATGTCCCATCCCTTCTTCCTTAGCTACCAGTGTCATGTCCCATCCCTTCTTCCACAGCTAACAGTGTACCACTGGGGTAGGGGGCCTTGCTATCGCTGCCTGTTCCCATCCCCTCCTCCTCCTGAAACTGTCACCAGCTGCTCTGATGGAGGGGTCCTTGGTCCTGGTAAGTGCCCTGTGACCCACACTCCCATTGTGGCATATTATGCACACATGTCCATCCACACACACACACACACACACACACACACACACACACACACACACACACACACACACACACACACACACACACACACACACACACACACACACACACACACACACACACATTATTATTAATAACTCCCACCCTCCTCCCCATCCTGGCCAGGGAGCTCCCACCCTCCTCCCCATCCTGGCCAGGGAGCTCCCACCCTCCTCCCCATCCTGGCCAGGGAGCTCCCACCCTCCTAACTGTTTATGTTTGTGGTGTTTATCAAATAATCAATAACTCGTGGTACCATACTGTAGTACCAGGAGTGATTGGCACTCTGCAAGCAATGGAAGCACTAAAGATGGCTGCTGGGATGAACCGTATCCTAATACATTCTTATTAACCTTTACCAGTTGTGGAGTCAGTGATGAGGTGGGCTCCATTAAGGGTGCAGTATCTCCTTGACTGGGTCAGCTTCCTACAGCCAGAGGTTGCTTCTATTTGATGCACACTCTGGCGACTTCCGTGTTGTCACATTGAGGCCACGCAACACACAGTGTGTAGTGTGTGGGGACAACCCTTCAATCAGAGAATTAATTGACTACCAGCAATTTTGTGGATCTGGTCCAAATGATAAAGTGGGTGTGGCCACATTTTGTTACTACAGCAACCATTTTGTCAGCTTCTGTGTGCGTTTAGGTTAGCTCTATTCATCTCCTGGCTCCAGCAGACAGGATCACATGTGCTGTGAGCAAGGGGATGTCCAGTGTCCCATATATGAGGCTCATATGATTGTGTGGCTTCCTCTGTGCAGGATTACAAGTCTATGGTTGACAGAGGAGTGCCACACCTCCTCATTGATGTCAGAGAATGTGCTGAGTACAACATGTGTAGGCTAGGGCACTCTGAGAGTATCCTCACCCATGTGTAGGCTAGGGCATTATCCTCACCCATGTGTAGGCTAGGGCACTCTGAGAGTATCCTCACCCATGTGTAGGTTAGGGCATTATCCTCACCCATGTGTAGGCTGGGGCATTATCCTCACCCATGTGTAGGCTAGGGCATTATCCTCACCCATGTGTAGGCTAGGGCATTATCCTCACCCATGTGTAGGCTAGGGCATTATCCTCACCCATGTGTAGGCTGGGGCATTATCCTCACCCATGTGTAGGCTAGGGCATTATCCTCACCCATGTGTAAGGCTGGGTAACCATGCTAATACAAGGTTGGGATGCAAGGGTGGGTGTGGGAGGTAAATGCAGGGGGTGTGGCCTCAATGTAGAGCCTGGAATGTATACTTGCGTGACTCAAAGGCCCAAAGGGATCGGTGAAGATGTTTAGGTTCTAGCAAGTATATCCTTCAGCCATGTGAAAGACATACCACTTAGGTGTTTGAAAGAGGAGGAGGTGATGGGAAGAGTTTCAACCCTCATACATCAAACGCAGACTAAGTCACCAACTGGAAGTGAAGGTAAGGTGGTATATGTGCACCCCACACATGTAGTACTACCATGGTCTGCACCCCACACATGTAGTACTACCACGACCTGCACCCCACACATGTAGTACTACCATGGCACCCCACACATGTAGTACTACCATGGTCTGCACCCCACACATGTAGTACTACCATGGCACCCCACACATGTAGTACTACCATGGCACCCCACACATGTAGTACTACCATGGCACCCCACACATGTAGTACTACCATGGCACCCCACACATGTAGTACTACCATGGCACCCCACACATGTAGTACTACCATGGCACCCCACACATGTAGTACTACCATGGTCTGCACCCCACACATGTAGTACTACCATGGTCTGCACCCCACACATGTAGTACTACCATGACCTGCACCCCACACATGTAGTACTACCACGACCTGCACCCCACACATGTAGTACTACCATGACCTGCACCCCACACATGTAGTACTACCATGACCTGCACCCCACACATGTAGTACTACCATGACACCCCACACATGTAGTACTACCATGGTCTGCACCCCACACATGTAGTACTACCATGGCCCACTGTGCACCCCACACATGTAGTACTACCATGGCACCCCACACATGTAGTACTACCATGGCACCCCACACATGTAGTACTACCATGGCACCCCACACATGTAGTACTACCATGGCACCCCACACATGTAGTACTACCATGGCACCCCACACATGTAGTACTACCATGGTCTGCACCCCACACATGTAGTACTACCATGACCTGCACCCCACACATGTAGTACTACCATGACCTGCACCCCACACATGTAGTACTACCATGACACCCCACACATGTAGTACTACCATGGTCTGCACCCCACACATGTAGTACTACCATGGTCTGCACCCCACACATGTAGTACTACCATGGCCCACTGTGCACCCCACACATGTAGTACTACCATCCCACACATGTAGTACTACCATGACCCACTGTTTACTTGCGCATTTTCCGTAGCTCACGTGGTTGTAGTTTGTCGTCGTGGAAACGATTCACAAAAAGCTGTGGGGTTGCTAAAGGCACGCTTCCATATGGATGGTCTGCATATCCAGGATGTGGTGGGTGGTCTGGCGGCATGGGCACTAGACGTGGATCCTTCCTTCCCCAAGTACTGATGCTACAGCCCACTCCTACACCACACTGGCTTTGAATTCACAGTACTCTCGATCACGCATCACCTTGCGCTATTATCAGGATGTGTTTTGTTTCTGATACATTTGTACATTAAATGTACTGACTAGTACTAGTTATTGTGTACTAGTTATGTGTACTAGTTATTGTGTACTAGTTATAGTGTACTAGTTATGTGTACTAGTTATAGTATGTGTTTGCTGAGAGCTCCCTAGCACCCTTTAAAAGTTTGACTGGTTCCCCAGACCCAAATGATTAAATGTTATTTCTGCTCAAACCTTCATGATATGAACGCTCTTTTTTAAAAAAAAATCATCTGGACAGGCAGAGCCTGTCAGTGTGAAGTCTTTTCCATCTCTTTGTAACGCTTCAGTTCTTCTGCTGTGACGGAGGGAGTGAGTTTTGCCAAGGCATCCATGAAGTCCTGAGAGGTCACCTCCATGACGACGTCCTCGCAGCCTTCATCACCCAGACCTGAAGTTAAAATTGCACTGCTTAGCAACGAAGAGCAGCTGACACCACACATGATCAGCTGATATAAAATACATCAGCTGACACCACACATGATCAGCTGATATAAAATACATCAGCTGACATCACACATGATCAGCTGATATAAAATACATCAGCTGACATCACACATGATCAGCTGATATAAAATACATCAGCTGACACCACACATAATCAGCTGACATACACAAAGACAAGCTGATATCACAAAAAATGGATATCACATTGCACCACAAGCTGATAATATCACCTGACATCACCTGATCTCCACAAATACCTTTATTTTCCAGCTCAATAATCTTCTTTCTTATAGAGGCCAACATTGCATCTGAGCAGAACGCATACAGGTCAGCTCCAGTGAGGTTTTTGGGACACAGGTTTGCAAGGTTCAAAAGGTCAACATCTTTGGCAAGCTTGAACCTGTACACAATGATCGTGATGATGTGGAAGGGAGAGTGAGGAGGTCATGGTGGGTGTATTGAGGAGGTCAGGTGGGTGTGGTCATGGTGGGTGTAGTGAGGAGGTCAGGTGGGTGTGGTCATGGTGGGTGTAGTGAGGAGGTCATGGTGGGTGTGGTCATGGTGAAGTGTTGAGGTCATGGTCTATGTGTTGGGAGCACGAGGAGCTAGATGTGGGAGGGGCTTACTTTCTTGTGATAGCTTTCAAGATGTTGAGCTTCACACTAATCTCCTCACTCACACCAAGGTACACTAGCCTGTCGAACCTTGAGAAATTGGACAATACAGTATGACAAAATCTCACCTTTTGGCTCTGCACATGACCTAGCATGTGACCTAGCACATGACCTAGCATGTGACCTAGCATGTGACCTAGCACATGACCTAGCATGTGACCTAGCACATGACCTAGCATGTGACCTAGCACATGACCTAGCATGTGACCTAGCACCTGACCTTCCTGGACGCAGGAGTGCTGGGTCGATCAGGTCGGGTCTGTTTGTTGCTCCAATCACATACACATCTTGTGACCTCTTCAATCCATCCAGTTCTGCTAGTAATTGGGACACTATTCTAAACAAAGAGCACCTAGCCATAACAACGCAACAGCTAAAAGTAGTGCAATAACACCAACCGATCCATCACGCCTCCCGAGTCCCCAGACTTTCCACGGTTGGGTGCAATGGAGTCCAACTCATCAAAGAAGATGACGCAGGGGGCAGCACTTTGTGCCCGAGTGAAGACTGGGGAGGAGAGGTGAGGTGGGCATGTAATGGGGTGGTAGGTGCAACGTGTGAGAACTCACCCTCTCTAACGTTCTCTTCACTCTGACCCACGTACATATTGATAAGCTCTGGACCTTTCACACTGCAGAAGGAAAGGAAATGACCCCCATGACCCCCCAGGTGCACAGGTCTGGGCACCACATGACCCACATGACCCCTCAGGTGCACAGGTCTGGGCACCACATGGACCCCCCCCCCCCCAGGTGCACATGTCTGGGCATCACATGACCCCCCCCCCCCCCCCCCCCAGGTGCACAGGTCTGGGCACCACATGACCATCCTCCATCTTTACCTTAAGAAGTTCAGAGAGCACTCTGTAGCCACAGCCTTGGCCAGCAAGGTCTTCCCTGTGCCGGGCGGGCCATACAGAAGGACTCCTGGTGGGTAGGCAGTAGTGAAGCCTGGTGTTGCCACGGTTACATGCACATGTACCCACAAAACAGCACACACTACACACAAGTGAGGCTAACGTACCAGACCTCTTCACACAAGTGAGGCTAACGTACCAGACCTCTTCACACAAGTGAGGCTAACGTACCAGACCTCTTCACACACTACACATGTGAGGCTAACGTACCAGACCTCTTCAGCCCTGAAGTGAATAGTTCTGGATGTAACAGGGGCAGCTGGATAGTGTCTAGTATTTCTTGCTTAGCAGTCTCCAGCCCGCCAATATCCTGCCACTCTACAACTGGGATCTGGGAGCAAGTGCCTCCATAAAGTAAGTGGCACGCAGACCCCACCCACAAGGAGTGCCCTCTTTGAGCCACACCCACCACCTTAGCATGCACCAACGGCATGCTAAGCCACACCCACCACCTTTAGGTGCACCAATGGCATGCTAAGCCACACCCACCACCTTTAGGTGCACCAATGGCATGCTAAGCCACACCCACCACCTTTAGGTGCACCAATGGCATGCTAAGCCACACCCACCACCTTTAGGTGCACCAATGGCATGCTAAGCCACACCCACCACCTTTAGGTGCACCAATGGCATGCATTGAGTACTAGTAAAACAGCTCCCAGAGCCTGACCAATGGCCACACCCACTCACTTTGGGTGCACCAATTGCATCTGAGTGATCAGAATGGAGTTCGCTCAACGCACTGTCCAGATGGTTCTGGGCTATTTGAACACCACATATAGCTATGTCCTGATTCTGTGCCTCTGTCAGCAAATCTTGGCCATCAGGAGTAGATGTGGGGAAGCTACAACATGGAGGAGGGGGAGAAGGAGAGGAGGGAGGAAGGGAGGGAGGGAGGGAGGGAGGGAGGGAGGGAGGGAGGGAGGGAGGGAGGGAGGGAGGGAGGGAGGGAGGGAGGGAGGGAGGGAGGGAGGGAGGGAGGGAGGGAGGGAGGGAGGGAGGGAGGGAGGGAGGGAGGGAGGGAGGGAGGGAGGGAGGGAGGGAGGGAGGGAGGGAGGGAGGGAGGGAGGGAGGGAGGGAGGGAGGGAGGGAGGGAGGGAGGGAGGGAGGGAGGGAGGGAGGGAGGGAGGGAGGGAGGGAGGGAGGGAGGGAGGGAGGGAGGGAGGGAGGGAGGGAGGGAGGGAGGGAGGGAGGGAGGGAGGGAGGGAGGGAGGGAGGGAGGGAGGGAGGGAGGGAGGGAGGGAGGGAGGGAGGGAGGGAGGGAGGGAGGGAGGGAGGGAGCCATTACAGGATTGTCTCCACGACAGCAAAGCCATCATTACCAATGGGTCACAGTGGCATGGAATGCCTTTTGTGAAGCCAAAGTGAAAAGAGACACAAAGTCACCCAACCTGAAACCCTGGAGAGGGAAGGAGGGAGGGACAGAGAAATATCCATAACAGTGATTGCACACTATTACCCTCCCTTTGCACATCCTCACTTCGATACACACCTGGTCACACTCCCAACACATACCCTCCCTGTTGCAACCTCACCTCTTCCCTTCCCTCCTCCAGGAAAACCTCACCTTCTCCTTACATTTGCCCTCCTCACACCCTCACCCTCCCCTCACATTTGCCCCCCTCACACCCTCACCCTCCCCTTACATTTGCCCTCCTCACATCCTCCCCCTCCCCTTACATTTGCCCTCCTCACACCCTCACCCTCCCCTTACATTTGCCCTCCTCACACCCTCACCCTCCCCTTACATTTGCCCTCCTCACACCCTCACCCTCCCCTTACATTTGCCCTCCTCACACCCTCCCCCTCCCCTTACATTTGCCCTCCTCACACCCTCACCCTCCCCTTACATTTGCCCTCCTCACACCCTCACCCTCCCCTTACATTTGCCCTCCTCACACCCTCACCCTCCCCTCACATTTGCCCCCCTCACACCCTCACCCTCCCCTTACATTTGCCCTCCTCACACCGTCACCCTCCCCTTACATTTGCCCTCCTCACACCCTCACCCTCCCCTCACATTTGCCCCCCTCACACCCTCACCCTCCCCTTACATTTGCCCTCCTCACACCCTCACCCTCCCCTTACATTTGCCCCCCTCACACCCTCACCCTCCCCTCACATTTGCCCTCCTCACACCCTCACATTTGCCCTCCTCACACCCTCACCCTCCCCTCACATTTGCCCCCTCACACCCTCAACACACTCACCGCCGTCCTTTTAGCTAGGTCGTTCATGTCAACATGTTTGGCAGTGGGCAATGTGGAAGCCAAAGCCTCCAACATGTCCAATCTCTCCCTCTCGTTAGGGGTGTCAATAGGCAGGTCATTGAGGAAAAGGCTGCGGACTGTTGGGGACATGAGCTGAGGCTGGGACGTGATGCCAACCACAATAACTGGGTACAGCCTTGGAGAGATGAGGGAGGGGAGGGATATGGGGAAGGGAGGGGGAAGGGGAATAGAGGAGATGAAAGGGAGGAGGGAACATAAGCATTAATGAGGACCCTAGGAATAAGGAGGTTCTCTAAGGACAGTCACCTCGTTTCATTGAGAGAACATACTGCTTCCATAAATGATTCAAAAAGTTCGTCAACTCGTGGCTCTGTGTGAAGGTACCAGACTGTTATCATGTGGCTAGGGGGAGGCAGGGGGCTACAGAGGGGGCTTAGTTGGCTACAGAGGGGGCTTAGGAGGCTACAGAGGGGGCTTAGGGGGCTACAGAGGGGGCTTAGGGGGCTACAGAGGGGGCTTAGGGGGCTACAAAGGGGGCTTAGGGGGCTACAGAGGGGGCTTAGGAGGCTACAGAGGGGGCTTAGTTGGCTACAGAGGGGGCTTAGGGGGCTACAGAGGGGGCTTAGGGGGCTACAGAGGGGGCTTAGGGGGCTACAGAGGAGGCTTAGTTGGCTACAGAGGGGGCTTAGGGGGCTACAGAGGGGGCTTAGGGGGCTACAGAGGGGGCTTAGGGGGCTACAGAGGGGGCTTAGGAGGCTACAGAGGGGGCTTAGTTGGCTACAGAGGGGGCTTAGGGGGCTACAGAGGGGGCTTAGGGGGCTACAGAGGAGGCTTAGTTGGCTACAGAGGGGGCTGTATTATGGGTGATGGAGATGGATGCAGATCATACACTGACCCCGTTGGGCATCCTCCCTCTCTCTGCCCAGAACATGGACGTTCTTGAAGATCACAACACACGGTGCATATTCCAGAACTATGGTATGGAGATAGGAATGCATGGAAGAATAGAGAAATGAATAGGAAATATGGAATGGCATGGAGACATGATGATACAGTAATTTGGTTTCATTTGGCTTACCTTCACTAATATCCGAGCTTAACTGTTTCTCCATGTAGGCCAGTGGTTCATTACAGTAATCAAAGCAATTGAGCTACATCAAACAACAGCAATATATTGGTGATCACACCACAACATGTGCTATGTTTGTACATATCTCTACTACATGTGTACATACCTCTACTACATGTGTACATACCTCTACTACATGTGTACATACCTCTACTACATGTGTACATACCTCTACAACATGTGTACATACCTCTACTACATGTGCACATACCTCTACTACATGTGCACATACCTCTACTACATGTGTACATACCTCTACTACACGTGTACATACCTCTACTACATGTGTACATACCTCTACTACACGTGTACATACCTCTACTACATGTGTACATACCTCTACAACATGTGTACATACCTCTACTACATGTGTACATACCTCTACTACATGTACATACCTCTACTACATGTGCACATACCTCTACTACATGTGTACATACCTCTACTACATGTACATACCTCTACTACATGTGTACATACCTCTACTACATGTGCACATACCTCTACTACATGTGTACATACCTCTACTACATGTACATACCTCTACTACATGTGTACATACCTCTACTACATGTGTACATACCTCTACTACATGTGTACATACCTCTACTACATGTGTACATACCTCTACTACATGTGTACATACCTCTACTACATGTGTACATACCTCTACTACATGCATACGACAGCGTTTGGCCACTGCTTTGACTACTGTGCCTTTGCCCACTCCAACAGGTCCTGTGACCAGAACTGATGGATTGCCTGCAGATCTAAAGGGGTATGGGGAAGGAGAAGGAAGAGGGAGGAGGGACAGGAGGGGAAGGGGGAGAAGGGAGGGGAGAAGGGAGGAGGGAGAGGAGGGGAAGGGGGAGAAGGGAGGGGGAGGAAGGAGGAGAGGAGGGGAAGGGGAGAAGGGAGGGTGAGGATGAGGGAGGATAGGAAGACAGGATTTAGAAAGGAGGGGAGGGGAAAATGTGAGAGACACCCAATAAAACAACCTAGGAGGCGTGTACATTAAGACCAACCACACTTCGCCCTCCCCACACACCTATACCCTGAGGTGGTGAGTGCTGGTATGAAGAAGGAGAACAAAGTGTTGCAGTACTGTCTTAGGCCAGCTGGCAGCAGGTCATCCCAGTAAGGGGTGGGGGGGAGATGGACAGATGGTGGTACAATGCCAGGAACATAAGAACAGCACTTAGCCTTCTGGCAGGAGAGCAAAAGAAATGATAAATTATAATCACAAGAATTTTAAGGGGATTTCCCCGATTATACTGACGCTCCCACCCTAAATACAGGTGTGCTGAAAAGCTTTGGTGTTATGGTGCTGTGTAGAGGTGTTAGGTAGAGGTGTTATGGTGCTATGTAGAGGTGTTATGGTGCAGTGTAGAGGTGTTATGGTGCAGTGTAGAGGTGTTATGGTGCAGTGTAGAGGTGTTGTGATATCAGTATTAATAAGTTCTCTTATTCCAATAACTACATGTGGTTTCCAGAAGTGTGCAATAGTGCACACTATTTGATTAGCATGCAGACATTTACCAGCAGGCAAATAGTGGTAGACTTGTCCCTAAGGCCTCCAGAGTATTGCTCTGCAGTACCTACAAAACACTTTGCAACCCTGTAGAAGGTCTGGGCACCTGTCATGTGTGGCAAGGCAGTTAACTGGTCAATGGACACACTCCACAGGTACACACCTCCACAGGTACACACCTCCACAGGTACACACCTTCACAGGTACACACCTCCACAGGTACACACCTCCACAGGTACACACCTCCACAGGTACACACTCCACAGGTACACACTCCACAGGTACACACCTCCACAGATACACACCTCCACAGGTACACACTCCACAGGTACACACCTCCACAGGTACACACTCCACATACCTGGCTGTATTGTGACACTGAACACATCCCCTGGACTTAGAATTCTATAGTTGTAAGTGCAAACATTACTGTTGCTCATTGCACCAAGTGTACATGTATGTGTACATATGTGTAGATGTATGTGTGTGTACATCTGTACATGTGTGTGTACATGTGTGTTTTTTACCTTGCATCCGCATTTGACAGATGTGTAAAGTTAGCAGGATGGTCCACCCTTGCCTCTCTGGAGGAGGGTACTGATACCTCATTGAGGAGGATTTTTGTGAGTGTGGGTACCAGACCTGTTGGAGTGTCTTGAGTGCATGTGTGTGTGTGCATGTGTATGTATGTATGTATGTAAGTATATATGTGTGTGCATGTATGTGCGCGTGTGTGTATGTATGTGCGTGCGTGTGTGTGTGTGTGTGTGTGTGTGTGTGTGTGTGTGTGTGTGTGTGTGTATGTATGTATGTATGTATGTATATGTATGTATGTATGTATGTATGTATGTATGTATGTATGTATGTATGTATGTATGTATTATTCTCATCTTTGTCCTTATGGCTATGAACACTAAAGAATACTTACCTACTCTCTGTGTTTTGCACATATGTGTGTGTGTGTGTGTGTGTGTGTGTGTGTGTGTGTGTGTGTGTGTGTGTGTGTGTGTGTGTGTGTGTGTGTGTGTGAAGAGTCGATGTGTAGTCACAGTATTTAGGCTCAGATACGATAAAGGTCTCCCTCACCGAGATATTCACACGATAAGCACAATTGTTTGAGAGGTTGAGAGTTTCTGGGAAGAGGAAGAACAGCATCTCTGGGTGTACAAAGACGCTGTCCCCTCTCTCATAGTCCCAGTCGTGGCAGGGCAGGGGGACATAGCGTTCCAACTCTGCCATGTCCTCGTACAGGACAGCGATGGCATAATGGAAGCGCTCGTTCTCTGGGATATCTTCAGATGGGGTATTGGGCGGGGCTTTTTGGGGGACAGATAGGGGCAAGACCACATCAGACAGGCTGTCCACATCGACAGAGTAGACCTGCTTGTTGGCAGTCACAACCACATGCTGGTATGGAAAGATGGAGCATGATTTGGCCACCTCCTTTGGCATAACAATGAAGTGTGGGAGGAGCTTGAAGTCAGTCACTGTCACCACGGGGATGTCAAAGACGTTGTTGTTCAGCGAGTCGTCTGCAGTCTGCTCCAGTTCTGATGCTGAGGTTGACTTGTGACGTTGTAGCAAGGTCTCATCACCACTCCCACTATCCTCTATCTCACGTGTCCTTGAAAACCTGCGTCTTTTGTCCAACAACGAGAGGCTTTGTGTTTGAAAGGTTGAGGGCACGAAGGGGCTACGAGATTGAGGAGGGAGGAGCGTCACTGTGGTCGTCCCAGTGATGGTCCCCTGACGCAGAGGTAAGGTTTCCATCACCTTGAAGGTCATGAGGTGATTCACACACATGTTGACCGAGTTGTCCAAATTCGTAACCTCGCCAGCGACGAAAAAGAAGCAGAAGTCGAAGGATGTCTGGACGATAACCGGAAAGCGTGACGAGTGCACCTTGGTGTACAACTGGGTCACAAATTGTTGCAAGTGCTCCTGTGAGGAATGGACCGTGCTTCGCGTGGGCACGAGCACAACCCTCTCCAGGGGGAAGGGAGTGGTGTGACGAAACCACACCTCTTCGTTGTTAAAAAACTTGTAAACTTCCAGGAACTCGCGCGACACGAACAGATACATAAAGCAGGTATGCGGCGTTGGGTGCGGCCTCTGTTGTAAAGAAGGGGGGTCGCTCGTCGTATCGCAGTCCACAGGTACGGTCACTACTTGCGGGAAGCGGCACTTCTCAATGCTGCTGTTCTTCAGCACGCCATTTTCTAGCATGTAGTCGTTAATAGTATCATACGTGCCTAGAACGTTCAGCTTACAAATCGATATAGCCGAGGAAGTGAAACTCTTCTTGTATACTAATACCACGAGAGGGTCCTTCTGCTGCTCTGATTTCTTCTCCTGTAGCACCAGCACGGCGCGCTGCCATATCTCTTCCGTATTCACCTCTGCCTGCATCGTTTGGGCTCCTCCCTCGAGTTAAGTGACCCGGGCAATAGTTTTGAATTAACTATTTTTATTTTTGCGCGCGGATCCCATGGCAGAATCCCCGTCACATAGCGGTGTGCTTAGCCCAACACATAGCGGTGTGCCTATACGCCCGTGGACCGAGACTGCTGAGGAATTTATGGTGCAGGAGCGCTTTCCTCACCTTAGGAAGCGGCTGGAAGAAGGAATAGATTGTCTCGATCCGACGGAACGCGATGAGCTGCACCAGTTAGCTCTCTTGCGCGCCGACGAACTGCAGCGTTCCGGAGCGCAGACGCCACTTCACGGCAAGGTCTCTTTGTTAACGGGCGGCAACTTGGTGTACGTTGTCGCTGACGCAATAGTGAATGCATCGAATCAGTGGCTTTCCACAGGAAAAGGTGTACGCATTGGTATTGTCCAAGTGACTCCTAACTGTTCTGTGCGTGTGATTGTATAGGCGTGAATGGCGCCATTCACACAGCTGCCGGGCCAGGTCTACTGAATGAGTGTCTTGCCTTGGGCGGGTGCACAGTGGGGCAAGCCAAGATCACATCTGGACACAATCTACCGGCAAGGTATGTGATTCACACAGTGGGACCCGAAGCGCGGGAAGAAAATCGAATAGAATTGTTGAGGTACGTGAAAGCACCTGCTATTATCTTTCACACCGTGTACGCAAGGTTCTGCATAACTTATTGTACCTGACTCAGGTCATGCTACAAGTCTTGCTTGGAACTCTGTCTGCAGCGTGGCATTCGTACCGTAGCGTTCAGCTGCATATCTACTGGGTTGTATCGCTACCCTTCCGTGGAGGCCGCCGATGTTGCTCTGGCGACCGTTAGACAATGGCTACTGACTGGAAAGAATGCAGAATGTATTGACCGGGTGATTTTTGTGACGAGGCGCTCGTGCGATGAGGAAGCCTATGGCTACCTTATGCTAGCTTACTTTCCTGTTAAGTGATATTAACCTGTGTTGTTCTTGTGAATGGACGTTTTTGACCTCTTTTCATGGCCTTGAATAGCGGGTCGTACTAGTAAGGACCGTTAGTCTAGTCTGGGGACTAGGTATGATCTGACCTGTTTTGGTATAAATAAAGAAGTAAAGCTTCATATGGACTCTCCCGACTGCATGTACCTTGCTATCACATCACGGGTGGTGTAGCCACCAGGCCATTATTATTTTCAATGAGCTCTTCGCCATGTTTATAGAAACTAACATTAGTGTACGTTGGGAGGCCACTGCTGCATTTAATTTAGATGCATGTACATGTATGCATAGATATTAAAGTACTTTCTATTATGTAAGCTTATGTGATTCGCGTGCATATGCAGAGCGGTTATTTATAGCTTAATAAATTTGTAATTAATTGTGCAAAATTGAGGTGGAGTTATTAACTCGTTAGCGTATTGGTATTTTTTTTTTGGTGGTGCAACTTTTTATTGGTAAAGGTGACCTTTAAAAACAAAATTTGATCTGTAATCCATGCATGTACATTACATCTGGTAAGCAGACTGCCTCCCTAGGATGACCCCTGACTCCCTAGGATGACCCCTGCCTCCTGCCTCAACTTCCTGCTCCCCTCCTTGTCCCCTATCATGGCATAGGCAATGCTTTTCACATTCAGGGCTCTGGCCAGCTCGGGATGTTTCTCCCCGTACACAGATCTTGCTGCTTCCACCGCCAGTTCGATGTGCTTCTTTGCAATGACCAACTGCCCCAAGGTTAGGTAGGCGTGGCTAAGGTCTATCAGTGTGCTGGCCATCAGCTTCCTCTGCCTCTTGGTTATGTTGCCGTCGTCAGGAAGGGTCTGGTAGGTGCTCAGTGCCTGCTCCAGGTAGCTCTTGCTCTGTTGGTGTTCCCCTAGGGTGCTACAGACGATCCCCAGGGAGGACAGGGTGAGTCCCAGGTCCAGGTAGTGCTTGTTCCGGCCGGCCGGAGTGGACTGCAAGTGATTGTGTATGGACCGAGCCTGTTCAAGGAGATACTTGGCACCGCTGTAGTCCTTCAGGGAGTACTTGAGGTCTGCCATATCTGTGAGTGTCTGCGCAACGTTCAGGCTCTTGGAGCCAAAGAGAAGCTTCTGCTCGCTAAGGACGGATTCAAAGTGCTTCAACAGTGTGGTATAATCGGCAGAGATGGAGGCTTCTATGGAGGTAATTGCGGAGGTGCAGACGAGCCTGTCCGCAACAGACAGCAGAGGGTACTGAGCAACTTGCTTAAAAAGGGGCTTCAAGAATACCTTTAATCGCGTGTCCTCCAGGTCCCCTGTGGCTGACTTCAGCTCACGGTTCAGGCTCTCCACGACACGATGGTAGTGCGAGACGAGGTGAAGGTACTTGGAGTAGGTAAGACTGCCCTCCTTCAGTCTCCAGTCAACGCCACCACTGCATAGCGCTGCTGAAAATTCAGCCTGCTTCTTTTTAAAGCCCTCCTCTGTGGCTACGCCGGGTGCCGATACACCCGGAAGGGAACCAAGGTACTTCGCCAGTGATTGCCCCGAGTTGAACGAGCGATAAGACTTGAACCATGCGACCTTATTAAAACGATCCTCTGCTTGTGCCAGGTGGTTGCGTTCCAACTGAGGTACGGTTTGACACACAAATTGTGTGCTGAGCTGTGGGAGGGCCACGCAATGGACACGTACAGTCTCCATCCCACCAGGAACCTGGGACTGGAAGGTTAAGAGGGGGGACTCTCGAAGGTTACCAAGACCGTCCACAGCAGACTGTGAGGCATTATTTGGAAGTACATTGCTTTTCCGAAAATCAAGCAATGATTTCAACTGCTCAAAGTAAGAAGCCATAGTGGACACAACAGTTTTGTCGGCAGCGACATCTGGGTCACTACTAGTAGGCAGCTCCATATTTGGAAGTGGGTGGGTGGGGACATTTGGAAGAGGAGGGGGCAGGGCGTAGAAGGGATCACACAGATGCTGCTCAACAGAAGACACAGGAATAGGAAAGGGCACACTGCCAAAGGAAGCAATGAAATCAAAGCCGTGCCTCACCCGAGGATCATAGCTGCTGGCTGCTTCCAAGTATAACGACACCAAGCGGTCCATCTTACGTTCCTCGCAAGCCTCCTCCCTTAACAACTCCAAGTACTGAGTCAATGCAACAGCAGTTGGGTTTTCATGCCCATGCCCTTCCAGGAGAAGGTAGTAAATCTTGATGGTCGCTCCAGCAAGTGCAACAGCCAGCATAGACTTGGGCAGCTCTGCTACCAACCTGGAGGCCTCGCCATCCTCAATTGCATGAGGGACAAAACTTCTGATCAATTCCATAGCATTTGTGTCCCTGATTCTGGAGAGAAAAGTGAAAACAATGTTTAGTACAATTTTTAAATTGTGTTTTTTTCATTTGTGTATTTATTTATATTTTATGAATATTAATAATAATAGACAGAATATGTAATAAACACAACACTTAAATCACACTACAGTTAATTAAACTTTAAGATGGGAGCCACCTGGAGAGGATCGCTGTTGCATTCGCTCTCACCAAGTGCAGGTTGAGCCTACTGTACAGCTCAGACAGCACAGCTGATTTTGTTTTGCCCGATGTTATGGCAAGACGGGAGACAAGCATTTTAAATGAATCTATGGCTTCTTTTCCCCAAGCACCATACGACTCTGCAACCAGAGGTATACAACACCACCCCAAGGCATTGCATTTGGGGTCATTTTCCATGTGTTTGCGCTCTAAATTAATAATGATAATAAAACAACATAATGACAGACAAAACTTATATCTGGTGAGCGCAAATGCCAAAGCTATCCTCTCAAGATGTATTGAGTTCTAAATGATATGTAATTATTATACATAAGTAGTTATTTAAGTGTGTTATAATAATACGCATGTAATCAAAAAATTTTTTCTTGTATATTATGATTATAACATTACTCCGTGAAGTGGAGATGTATTAAAAGCACATGTATAAAACTAACTAAAGTCCTAGTACTACAAGTTTAACCCCTAGGCTAAACCTGCCTAGAAGGCCCCTTGCATTGGCTACAGAACAAAAGGGCCAATAACTAACCAGTGGGAAAAGAACTTACCTTTCAATTTTTAGATCCTTCCTATTGGCATGCTTCCCTGGGAAGAAGGACTGTGATGTGACCAACAGCGCCCCCTTCATTGTGCCATCCAGACCCTCCTGAAGATAGTCAAGCATGCCCGAGCAGCCGTCACTAAGGTTATCAACCACCATGAGCCAGGGAGCATTATTGCCGCTCAACTTTGACTTGAGAGCTTCGGCAATTTTAAGGCAGGGGTGTCTCCTCCCTTTATCCAATGAAGTGGCCGGATCATCAAGCAGTTTCACCCCAAGACTGAATGCTGCCTCTCTCAGAGTCAGCAGCATCTGTTCTTCGTTACTACCATCAATATAGAGCACGACAGGTTTGCCAGACACCCACAAGTGTAGAGAAGCCCTTGATGTGAACTTCTCTGTGTACTGGTAGGCCAAGTGGGTTTTCCCAACTCCAGGAGGACCAGTTAAGAAGAGGACAGGAAGGTCGCTTTGCTGATGCAAGGCTGTGATTGCTCGACCAATGGAATCAATTTCGTTACTCAATTTTATCACAGAATGCATTACCTTTGGCGGACGGGTTTGGGTCGAAACCGGCTTCTTCTTTCTCAATGACGTCAGGAACTCCAACAGGAGCAGGAAAGCTAACAAGCCCCCTCCAAAAATCAAGGAAATCTTCGTCAACGGGTCATTA
Source organism: Spongilla lacustris (assembly GCA_949361645.1). Lineage (NCBI taxonomy): Eukaryota > Metazoa > Porifera > Demospongiae > Spongillida > Spongillidae > Spongilla > Spongilla lacustris. Next base: position 598,366 of record OX442431.1, read on the forward strand.
TTGATATAATTGCCAACTCTCCTCACCAACCACATCCCGGGTATGTCGCGACGGGAAACAACAGTGGTGTGAAATGAACGTGTCCTCGCATGGCGTGGTACCCTGCGAGCAGCTGTCCAGGAACCATTAGGTATATATGGATTCGATTTCAGCCATAGGGAAACAGGGTACGAATCTGTTACACCTCTATAAATACGGAGTCCGCGAGATAAATATCGAATAGTCATGCTTGTAGCCCGATACTTGCAACGTATGCCTTGATGAAAATTATATGAGATGACCACATGGACGCTAGCAAGCCTTGAGCCTCGTGTACTCTATAACACAATTCTATATGGTAGGACTACACGTTTTTGTTGCACCACCACCTTTCCCTCACGAGACTAAGCACGCATGCGTAAAGGAGGAGTGGCATAGGTCATGTGAGCGCGAAAGAAAATGGCGTCACATTGGGGAAATACGTTGTTTGAATGAGGCTATGATCTGTTAAGTAGGTTTTTGTTGTTTTTTTTTTTTCCTGAACCGAAAAAAGCTGTTAACTATTAGTGCAACGGGCTTTAATGGTTGGCTGTTGAGACTATCAATTTATGTAAGTTATTTTTTCAGTATGTATAACAGGGTTAGGAGTGTTTGGGCAGTGAGGTAGTAAGTCCGGCTTTATGTTTATGTGTAAGATAGCTATAAAGCTGTATATTAAGTGCGTACTGTTCGTGCGCAAACTAGGGGCATTGGTACTAAACTTTAATGGTTTCTCTTCTTCTCTGCAGTGAGAAAGCAGGTGTAACATGGTACTCTCCGCGAAACAACGCGAAGAGCTGTAAGTAGAATGCTGTGCAATCATCTTGCATGTATTCCTTGTAGTTACGTTTGGCATTGATAATTTAACCTTTTTGAACTTGTGCGGCCGTTAACCTTCCTTACCGACCTTCACGGGGTCATTCGTTGGGAAGCGTATTAAAGTATGTGTGCTGAGGAATGTTGAACCTGGTCTCCCTCCTTGCTTATGACATGCTGACAAGTTTATGTGTGCAGTTGTGGTTGGTTCCTGGGGCAATGAAGGAAAGGGGTGGAGAAAGGGAAGGGCCGTGTATGTCATAGGGACAGTCCATTCCAGAAAACTATAGGTCCCTGGGAAGGCTTGAGTCAGGTGATGTGGCCACTTTGGTCCATTGATGTCTCCGACTGTTCAAGAGGTGACATGATCATGATCGTACTGGCATGGAATGTGGCCATCACACATGCTCCACGCTGGACCCACTTCACCACACAAAGACCGTACTGGAACTTCATCACTGCATGCCCCATGGCTGGACCAACTCCATCACTGCATGGCCCATGGCTAGACCCATGCACCATCACTACATGGCCCATGGCTGGAAACCACACACCATCACTACATGGCCCATGGCTGGACCCACACACCATCACTACATGGCCCAACACCATCACTGCATGGCCCATGGCTGAACCCACACACCATCACTGCATGGCCCATGGCTGGACCCACACACCATCACTACATGGCCCATGGCTGAACCCACACACCATCACTACATGGCCCATGGCTAGACCCACACACCATCACTGCATGGCCCATGGCTGGACCCACACACCATCACTACATGGCCCAACACCATCACTACATGGCCCATGGCTGAACCCACACACCATCACTACATGGCCCATGGCTGGACCCACACACCATCACTGCATGGCCCATGGCTGAACCCACACACCATCACTGCATGGCCCATGGCTGGACCCACACACCATCACTACATGGCCCATGGCTGGACCCACACACCATCACTACATGGCCCATGGCTGGACCCACACACCATCACTACATGGCCCATGGCTGGACCCACACACCATCACTGCATGGCCCATGGCTGGACCCACACATCCACTAGACCCCACTCCATTACTGTGTGGACCAGACCCACTGCATCACAGCATGGATTAGACTGGGCCCTTCCGTCACTGCATGGATAAACTCCATCATTACAATAATCCACCTCCCTCAGCTTCATCGCACTGTTGATAATAACAATTACTTGCACACAGCAAACTGACCCATTACTGTGGGGCTATAGGTCCCATTTCTGTTGTGCTGGAACCATTCCTATTAAGCTATGACCATTTCTGTTGTGCTGGAACCATTCCTATTAAGCTATGACCATTTCTGTTGTGCTGGAACCATTCCTATTAAGCTATGACCATTTCTGTTGTGCTGGAACCATTCCTATTAAGCTATGACCATTTCTGTTGTGCTGCAATGGTATAGGTGGCAATGACTCAGTGATACTTGTCTTACGTGAGTGGTCCTCTTGGTCCCGATCCATGATATGTTGAACCCCCATAGCCTATATCAGAACCCCCATAGCCTATATCAGAACCCCCATAGCCTATATCAGAACCCCCATAGCCTATATCAGAACAAGCTAACTAATCAGAGGCGTGTCTGGTGTACAGTGATCACACCCAAATCCTTTAAGACCAGACCAAACGTCCCTTATTTGCACTACATCAGCCACCATCTATGAAAGGGACAACTAACATGTAGTTTATATGTCGATGTGGTAGTGGCAGTAGGGAAGGGGGGAGTGTTCTCTGTCCATCAACCCAAATAAACTGCACATTTTATGCTGTCATAGCAAACCTTCTTGGGCTGTCATGTAGTAGTGGAACTATGTAGTGTACACTACTGGACATGGCAGGGGGAGAGGTGCTGTTGGACATAGGGGGGAGGTGCTGTTGGACATGGCAGGGGGAGAGGTGCTATTGGACATGGCAGGGGGAGAGGTGCTGTTGGACATGGCAGGGGGAGAGGTGCTGTTGGACATGGCAGGGGGAGAGGTGCTATTGGACATGGCAGGGGGAGAGGTGCTATTGGACATGGCAGGGGGAGAGGTGCTGTTGGACATGGCAGGGGGAGAGGTGCTGTTGGGCATGGCATGGGGAGAGGTGCTATTGGACATGGCAGGGGGAGAGATGCTATTGGACATGGCAGGGGGAGAGGTGCTATTGGACATGGCAGGGGGAGAGGTGCTGTTGGACATGGCAGGGGGAGAGGTGCTATTGGACATGGCAGGGGGAGAGGTGCTGTTGGACATGGCAGGGGGAGAGGTGCTATTGGACATGGCAGGGGGAGAGGTGCTGTTGGACATGGCAGGGGGAGAGGTGCTGTTGGACATGGCAGGGGGAGAGGTGCTATTGGACATGGCAGGGGGAGGTGCTGTTGGGCATGGCAAGGAAAGGTGCTGTTGGACATGGCAGGGGGAGAGGTGCTATTGGACATGGCAGGGGGGAGAGGTGCTGTTGGACATGGCAGGGGGGGAGGTGCTATTGGACATGGCAGGGGGAGAGGTGCTGTTGGACATGGCAGGGGGAGAGGTGCTGTTGGACATGGCAGGGGGAGAGGTGCTATTGGACATGGCAGGGGGAGAGGTGCTGTTGGACATGGCAGGGGGGGAGGTGCTATTGGACATGGCAGGGGGAGAGGTGCTGTTGGACATGGCAGGGGGAGAGGTGCTGTTGGACATGGCAGGGGGAGAGGTGCTGTTGGACATGGCAGGGGGAGAGGTGCTGTTGGACATGGCAGGGGGAGAGGTGCTGTTGGACATGGCAGGGGGAGAGGTGCTGTTGGACATGGCAGGGGGAGAGGTGCTATTGGACATGGCAGGGGGAGAGGTGCTGTTGGACATGGCAGGGGGAGAGGTGCTATTGGACATGGCAGGGGGAGAGGTGCTGTTGGACATGGCAGGGGGAGAGGTGCTGTTGGACATGGCAGGGGAGAGGTGCTGTTGGACATGGCAGGGGGAGAGGTGCTATTGGACATGGCAGGGGGAGAGGTGCTGTTGGACATGGCAGGGGAGAGGTGCTGTTGGACATGGCAGGGGGAGAGGTGCTATTGGACATGGCAGGGGGAGAGGTGCTATTGGACATGGCAGGGGGAGGTGCTGTTGGACATGGCAGGGGGAGAGGTGCTGTTGGACATGGCAGGGGGAGAGGTGCTGTTGGACATGGCAGGGGAGAGGTGCTGTTGGACATGGCAGGGGGAGAGGTGCTATTGGACATGGCAGGGGGAGAGGTGCTGTTGGACATGGCAGGGGGAGGTGCTGTTGGACATGGCAGGGGGAGAGGTGCTGTTGGACATGGCAGGGGGAGAGGTGCTATTGGACATGGCAGGGGGGAGAGGTGCTATTGGACATGGCAGGGGAGAGGTGCTGTTGGACATGGCAGGGGGGAGGTGCTATTGGACATGGCAGGGGGGAGAGGTGCTGTTGGACATGGCAGGGGGAGGTGCTATTGGACATGACAGGGGGGAAAGGTGCTGTTGGACATGGCAGGGGGGAGGTGCTGTTGGACATGGCAGGGGGAGAGGTGCTATTGGACATGGCAGGGGGAGAGGTGCTATTGGACATGGCAGGGGGGAGGTGCTGTTGGACATGGCAGGGGGAGAGGTGCTATTGGACATGGCAGGGGGAGAGGTGCTGTTGGACATGGCAGGGGGAGAGGTGCTATTGGACATGGCAGGGGGAGAGGTGCTATTGGACATGGCAGGGGGAGAGGTGCTGTTGGACATAGGGGAGAGGTGCTGTTGGACATGGCAGGGGGAGAGGTGCTGTTGGACATGGCAGGGGGGAGAGGTGCTGTTGGACATGGCAGGGGGAGAGGTGCTGTTGGGCATGGCAAGGAAAGGTGCTATAGAACATGGCAGAGACGTTAAATATTAGTTGTTAGCTGCATCATTATGAACAGCGGGTTCTATTTAAAGCAATGTACGTATACTACAGGAATTACGCCATAGCTGACTACTTGCAGGCCTCTGGGTTTAATGGGGCTCTGGAAGCATTCAAGAGGGAAGCAGAAGTGGTTAGTCTCCTCACTGGGATGGTGGTGGTGGTATTGTTTATAGCTTCAACTCTTCCATGTCATGTTGCAGAAAGAGGATGACAATCCATCAAAGTACAGTGGTCTATTAGAGAAGAAATGGACGTCAGTTATCAGGTTACAAAAGAAGGTGAGATGGTACTGATGGTGAGGGAGTACTGTGTTGTAGTGATGGACCTGGCATGGTGGGAGAGGACTGTGTTGTAGTGATGGACCTGGCATGGTGAGAAAGTACTGTGTTGTAGTGATGGACCTGGCATGGGGAGGGAGTACTGTTGTAGTGATGGACTAGGCATGGTGAGGGAGTACTGTGTTGTAGTGATGGACCTGGCATGGTGGAAGAGGACTGTGTTGTAGTGATGGACCTGGCATGGTGAGAAAGTACTGTGTTGTAGTGATGGACCTGGCATGGGGAGGGAGTACTGTGTTGTAGTGATGTACCTGGCATGGTGAGGGAGTACTGTGTTGTAGTGATGTACCTGGCATGGTGAGGGAGTACTGTTGTAGTGATGGACCTGGCATGGTGAGGGAGTACTGTGTTGTAGTGATGGACCTGGCATGGTGAGGGAGTACTGTGTTGTAGTGATGTACCTGGCATGGTGAGGGAGTACTGTTGTAGTGATGGACCTGGCATGGTGAGGGAGTACTGTGTTGTAGTGATGTACCTGGCATGGTGAGGGAGTACTGTGTTGTAGTGATGGACCTGGCATGGTGAGGGAGTACTGTGTTGTAGTGATGTACCTGGCATGGTGAGGGAGTACTGTTGTAGTGATGGACCTGGCATGGTGAGGGAGTACTGTGTTGTAGTGATGTACCTGGCATGGTGAGGGAGTACTGTGTTGTAGTGATGGACCTGGCATGGTGAGGGAGTACTGTGTTGTAGTGATGGACCTGGCATGGTGGGAGAGGACTGTGTTGTAGTGATGGACCTGGCATGGTGAGGGAGTACTATGGCATGTTTCCTTTGTGTTCAGGTGATGGACTTGGAGACCAAGCTGACAGAGGTGCAGAAAGAAGTAGTTGAAGGAGGTGAGGAGATTATGTGTGAAGGGAGAGAAGGAAGGAGATGTTGGGAGAGAGGGAAGGATATGTAGGAGCTTTGTGGAGAGAGGGAAGGAGATGTAGGAGCTTTGTGGAGAGAGGGAAGGAGATGAAGGAGCTTTGTGGAGAGAGGGAAGGAGATTGGGAGCTTTGGGGAGAGAGGGAAGGAGATGTAGGAGCTTTGGGGAGAGAGGGAAGGAGATGTAGGAGCTTTGGGGAGAGAGGAAAGGAGATGTGGGAGCTTTGGGGAGAGAGGGAAGGAGATATAGGAGCTTTGGGGAGAGAAGGAAAGTGGTGTGGGGGATTGATTGAATGTGCTAGCAGCGTACATATCTTCAGTAATATGCCTTTTATCTAGGGGCAACTAGAAAGACCAGATCAGCTAGTGACTGGATCCCAAGACCGCCAGAACGGTAAACATTAAATAGCATTGCATGTCTGTCATTATTTGTTTCCTTACAAATGATCACACCACATGGTCTTAGCTATGAGCTAAAAGGCCATCGGAATACTGTCACCAGAGTGGTTTTCCATCCAGTGTACAGGTTTGGCCATACGTGTATATGTGTGAGTGTACTCATTCATTTGTATATATGTGTATATATGTGGTGTGGTGTGTGCGTGTGTGTGTGTGTGTGTGTGTGTGTGTGTGTGTGTGGTGTGTGCGTGTGTGTGTGTGTGTGTGCGTGTGTGTGTGTGTGTGTGTGTGTGTGTTTATAACATCATTACCTAAATTATGCTGCCATAACTGCACCATTCTGTCTGACCCTTCTTCAGTGTGATTGTTTCTTGTTCTGAGGATGCAACCATGAAAGTGTGGGACTACGAAACTGGTGATTTTGAGAGAACTTTGAAAGGGCACACAGACTGTGTCCAAGATGCAGCCTTTGAGCACACAGGAAAAGTACTAGGTATGAAGAAAGGGGGCACCATCTGAGGGGAAAAGTTGTTTAGCGCATAGGAGATGGACAGAGGTTTCTGACAGTTTACTGAGAGTCCTCCTCCCCCACTCTGTGCGCAGCCTCCTGTTCATCTGACATGTCGATACGTTTGTGGGACTTTACTCAGAGCTACGAGTGCATCAGAACGCTGCAGGGCCATGACCACAACGTCTCCTCTGTGTGCTTCATGCCTTCTGGCGACTTCCTGCTCTCGAGCTCCAGAGACAAGACCATCAAGATGTGGGAGGTTGCAACAGGGTAAGCAAGCCCTCTCCCCCCCCCCCCCCCCCACCTCCACCCCCTCCCACCCATTGCATATTGTGGGGCTGTTAATCTTGAACAGCCCCACTGTAGTGGACTGTCCACATGTGGGTCTGTTAGCATGCTGAGTACGGCTGTTTTTTATTATTTTAATTTTATTAATTACCCATGTGGCTGCATGCCCTTGTGACATGCATAGTCAGCTGTGATGTGGTCTGGGTCTGTGCTGACCCCAGGTGGTCAGTGTTCTTTGCCATAAGGATTCATTGGTCAGTATCTCATTGGTAGAGGACATGGTCAGGTGGGGATACCTGTGTCAGTAGTGGACATTACAGGAGGGCAGTAAAAGTTTAATATGCGTTGTAGGAGAGTGTGGGAGTTAGAGAAGCGTAGTATAGTTTATGGGAGAGAGTGATACAGTTCTAGGGGAGGGTGGGAGTAACCAGGACTTTGTTGATACAAGTTAAACAGGCAAGCAGAAGTTGTTCGACCTGAGTACATCGGCAGCACTTGTGCTTCAATTAAAATACACCAACTGGCTGAATTGGTACTTGTGAGGAGCTGTTTGAAATTAAGCGTTGTATGCGGGGAGGAATGTGTTTAAAGTTTATCATTAGCCACTTAACCGCCACTGCTGTTCTGCTGTGTAGTAATAACCAGTGATCTCCAATGTTCCCTGTTACTAACCAGTTACATGTGCCAATGTTACACCAGTTACATAGTTACACCAGTGTGACACCAGTTACATCAGTGTGGCACCATGTGCAGTTACACCAGTGACTCCTACTTACCGGGTAGTGTATGTTAATAACAGAAAAGGGGCGGGGTCAACAAACTGCTTACCTGTTACCTCTAGCTACAGTGCCCTGTTCCACCTCCCTTGTGAGCAGCCAACCATTCCCTCCCCTCACACGCACAACACACACACACATACACACACACACACACACACACACACACACACACACACACACACACACACACACACACACACACACACCAAAGACTTATGGTACAAAGGCAATATGTTGTAGGCCGATGATTCCTGTACAGATAGTAAAAACTGAACAAATCTAATCCTCTGGGGACCTCACACATGCCTAATAGATATACCTCACATTCTACACAAAATGCTTCAAATTTAACACTTTTTGTTGTTTTTGTTGGTGATTAGCTTGGCTGGTAGGCTTTGTGTTTACAAGTAGAATAACCTTCAATTTCTAGGGGGTATCTGTTTATTTGATGTTGAAGTTGCTTGGTGTTGGGGTTCCTTGGTGTTGAGGTTCCTTGGTATTGAGGTTCCTTGGTATTGGGTTTAGGTGGTCCTTGGGTCTGTCTCTCTGGTTTCTGGTGGTTTTAACTGGTGGGTACCCTCACGTACAACAGGGCCTTTCTCAAACACCTCTCAGAAATATTTAAAGCCTCAGGAAATGGGCGAGAATTCACCTCCAGTCCAGTAAATGAGCTTACAACATATTGCCTTTGTACCATAAGTCTTTGGTGTGTGTGTGTGTGTGTGTGTGTGTGTGTGTGTGTGTGTGTGTGTGTGTGTGTGTGTGTGTGTGTGTGTGTGTGTGTGTGTGTGTGTGTGTGTGTGTGTGTGTGTGTGTGTGTGTGTGTGTGTGTGTGTGTGTGTGTGTGTGTGTGTGTGTGTGTGTGTGTATGTGTGTGTTGTGCGTGTGAGGGAAGGGAATGGTTGGCTGCTCACAAGGGAGGTGGAACAGGGCACTGTAGCGAGAGGTAACAGGTAAGGAGTTTGTTGACCCCACCCCTTTTCTGTTATTAACATACACTACCCTTAAAAAAAAAAACCTGGGTCCCGAAAGGGGGGGGGGGGGGGGGGGGGGGGGGGAGGATGATGGCAGTGTAGGTCCCGGGGAGGGGGGATGATGCAGTGTATGCTATACAGAGTATCTGCTTGTTGGACCACTGATTTGGTGGAAGAATAATCTAATAAACTGCAGGTCATGACACTCAGGGCCATTTGGCCTGTACCCAGGTGGCCTTGTTACTAGTTGATGTGTGGTTTGCACATGTAAAGCTAATTGTGCATTGCTTGGTGTGTACAGGAACTGTAACTTAAGCAACTGTAGTTTTTTTCCATTTAAGTTAGCAAACAGGCCAGGCATCTGAAATATTTATATCTAATTTTGACAAGGCACCAGTTTCTCTGGGCTGTAATGTGATGCATAGGCATTGGGTCCTTCTAAGGTGTAGTGTGATGCATAGGCATTGGGTCCTTCTAAGGTGTAGTGTGATGCATAGGCATTGGGTCCTTCTAAGGTGTAGTGTGATGCATAGGCATTGGGTCCTTCTAAGGTGTAGTGTGATGCATAGGCATTGGGTCCTTCTAAGGTGTAGTGTGATGCATAGGCATTGGGTCCTTCTAAGGTGTAGTGTGATGCATAGGCATTGGGTCCTTCTAAGGTGTAGTGTGATGCATAGGCATTGGGTCCTTCTAAGGTGTAGTGTGATGCATAGGCATTGGGTCCTTCTAAGGTGTAGAGACATTGGGTCCTTTTAAAGGTATAGAGACATTGGGTCCTTCTAAAGGTGTAGAGACATTGGGTCCTTCTAAAGGTGTAGAGACATTGGGTCCTTCTAAAGGTGTAGAGACATTGGGTCCTTCTAAAGGTGTAGAGACATTGGGTCCTTCTAAGGATGAAATGACATTGGGTCCTTCTAAGGATGAAGTGACATTGGGGCCTTCTAAGGATGAAGTGACATTGGGGCCTTCTAAAGGTGTAGAGAGATTGGGTCCTTCTAAGGATGAAGTGACATTGGGTCCTTCTAAGGGTGTAGAGACATTGGGTCCTTCTAAGGCTGTAGTGGCATTGGGTCCTTCTAAGGATGAAGTGACATTGGGTCCTTCTAAGGATGAAGTGACATTGGGTCCTTCTAAGGATGAAGTGACATTGGGGCCTTCTAAGGATGAAGTGACATTGGGGCCTTCTAAGGATGAAGTGACATTGGGGCCTTCTAGGGTGTAGCGGCATTATGTCCTTCTAAGGGATATTGTGTGGCATTGGGATGGGGGGGCAGGCATGGTACCAGGAAGGTGGGTGTTGAGTTATTCTGCTGTTCTGGGCAAAATTTGTATATATTGTTTACACTGTGGTTATCAACATCTGTACAATTTGATGTTGCAGGTACTGTGTGAAAACGTACACTGGCCACAGAGACTGGGTACGGATTGTGACAGTCAGCCCCGATGGTACGGTTCTGCTATTGTGTTTTATACTTTTTAAACTAACGGTGGGCTGTGTGTGTGTGTGTGTGTGTGTGTGTGTGTGTGTGTGTGTGTGTGTGTGTGTGTGTGTGTGTGTGTGTGTGTGTGTGTGTGTGTGTGTGTGTGTGTGTGTGTGTGTGTGTGTGTGTGTGTGTGTGTGTGTGTGTGTGTGTGTGTGCGCGCGTGTGTGTGTGTGTGGTGTGTGTCTTCACGTATACAGGACTTCTATTGGCCAGCTGCTCCAATGACCAAGTAAGCCAGTAGTGGGAATGTTTGGGTGCAAAACTGTAAACACAGGGATGGCACACTTGGGTTTGGTTTTTAATTCAGATTCAGAGCTTTGTATTCTGAGCTGGGTTAGGGAAAGAGGTGGTGGTACGTATGGGTGAGTACCTTCTGATCATTGGACGACCCTCTTGTCCAGATGGTTAATTACATTGAAGATAGGTGTACCCTTCATAGAGAGGTGAAGGTGGTTGTTCATTTGACAAATACGATTTTGATAACTAAAATTTGTTTTTCAAGTATATAAACATATTTTTTTATAACTGGAGGGATTATTCATATTGGTGTATCCGTTGTCATGGGGAAATTATCTAACTCCTTGTAGACGATACGCGTGTGGGTAGCATCCACTAAAGAGTGCAAATCTGAACTCAGAGGACATGAACATGTAGTGGAATGTTTGGCATGGGCACCAGACACAGCGCTCCCTCATGTTGCAGATGCAATGGGATTGGAGGTTTGTTAAATGGCTTATTATCTCTCTCTATCCCCCTTTTTGCTCAGAGTGTATTGATTCTGTGTCCCGTGTGTGGAGGGGGGGGGAGGAGGGATCTTCAGCCAGCATGGATGGGGAGGAGGGGCATACGGATGGTTACGTCTGATGTTAATGTTACCTCCAAAGATAACGTTATATTTTGCCTAAAATCTTTTTCTCTCTCTTGAATTGATGTGTGTAGTATGTCAAATCGAATATTCATATCTGTATGATTAATATGGGTCGAGGCAGGGGTGACTAATTTGTTGAGGTAATTTAATGTGTAGAGGTGAATGTAGGACCAATAATTATGGTGCTTGACATATATTTTAATGCTGTACTTGATGAAAACATAAAGCAAAATAAAATTGTTCACAGGGTTAGTGCACTTGGACTCCAAGTAGCCCACTGCTCAGAGGTGCCTTTGCTTACTTCCTAATTCTCATCTCTTTGCAGAAGAAGGCAGGGGTACAACCTGGCCCATTCTTAATCTCCGGCTCTCGTGACAAGACCATCAAATTATGGGATGCCCTAAGTGGTCTTTGCCTCATGACCTTGGTAAGCATGTGATTGGTTGAATTCAACTACCACCCTCACTCCTAACCACCTTCTTAAAAATTATGGCAACACTGTGCATTGCCTTGAAAGGCTGGCCATGACAACTGGGTTCGTGCAGTTGTGTTCCACCCTGGTGGTGGAAAGAAGATCCTCAGTTGCTCAGACGACAAGACACTTCGGGTGTGGGACTACAAGAACCAGCGATGTGAAAAAACCTTGGAAGCGCATACTCACTTCGTTACGACATTAGGTTTGTGGCGTGGTGGGTGCAGCTAATGCCTGCCATCCGTTTCTGTGGCCTCGTTCATTATTCTCTCCCTCTGGTATTGTATTCCAGACTTCCACAAATCAGCGCCTTATGTTGCAACAGGAAGTGTAGATCAATTAGTGAAGATATGGGAGTGTCGCTAATGTGTGCTGCTCTGTGTGTGTTCATAGGATCAATGGTCAACTGTTCTGCTATTTTGGAAGCTTTCCATTTGGAATGGATCGTGAATAAATTTTTGTACTTTGTCTAGTGTGCCGTGGTCAGTTCATGCATTTTGTCACCATTACATCATGTTTTAGTAGATATTCGGTCTGCATAACCGAACACTATTTAAAGCAAATTTCACATGTACACATACGAGCTTTATACACTGTGTTTGTTGCATGGAGAGTGTATGTTCTTTGTGCTGTGTAGTATCTGTTTATTTGTGAAATGTCAGGAAAAGAAAGAAAAAAATCAGTTTGCAAATGTGAGAATGTACCGCACAATTACGTTCTGAATTGTGTAACAATTAATGGTGATGCCCACAACACTTCCGTAATGAGATCAATCTGGATGTGATCTCCAACTAGACTTATCCCAAATGCTTCTACACCTGTCAATATTGCTGGCTCGTGCCAAAGTCATCTATCCACCAACAGCTTCGTGCGTTCTCCCACACCAGCCTCGTGGCCTTTGCCATCTCTTCCTCACTCAGTAACCACACCAGCCTCATAGCCTTTGCCTGTCCTCACTCAGTAACCACACCAGCCTCATAGCCTTTGCCATCTCTTCCTCACTCAGTAACCACACCAACCTCATGGCCTTTACCATCTCTTCCTCAGTAACCACACCAGCCTCATAGCCTTTGCCATCTCTTCCTCACTCAGTAACCACACCAGCCTCATAGCCTTTGCCATCTCTTCCTCACTCAGTAACCACACCAGCCTCATAGCCTTTGCCATCTCTTTCTCACTCAGTAACCACACCAGAGCCAGGAGCAGTGGCTGCCTTCCTTAGTGACCTTCGTGGGAGCTGATCCTCTATGGTTGTAAGGTTGACTTTGATAACCCTCAGTCTCCAGCCCATGATCAACCTTAACTCTGATCCTCTTTCTTATAGCCCATTCAAGTTTTTTTTTTTTTTTTTAACCTTTTTTTATATCTAGGTTTAGGGGTAGGATTTTAGCTTGCTCTTTTTTAAAATAAGAGTAAATAAATTTTATATTAAAAAAAAAAACTCAACACAGCAAACGCGTCGAATCAAGTATTGATTTCCAATTGATTTGTCACCTAAATTCTGATACAGGGTGATAACATTTTGTACCAGGTATTTTTAAACAATTAAAGTGACAAATCAATTTGAAATCAAGAATTGATTCTGTGTGCAATATTTTATACATGTAATTAGGTTATGACTCGATATCATTATGTCGGACGATGCAGGTACATGTACAAAAGTGTCCTTGGTAGATATTAGCGCTGCAAGGGACAGAATCCAGGAGTACGTACACAGTACCCCTGTGATGCACTCCTCCTACCTGGACTCTATCTCCGGTCTACAGCTCCTCTTCAAGTGTGAGAACTTCCAAAAAACCGGTTCCTTCAAGGTTCTGCCTCCGTATTTGGCTTGGGCGATCATGGCATACAAGCCCCGGCCTGTCTCACACCCAGATACGCGGCGCTACGAATGCCGTGAAGAGGCTGTGCGAGTCCTGCAGCAAAGAGGCGGGAGACAGGCCTGTCGTTGTCACGCACAGCAGCGGCAACCACGCCCAGGCGCTGGCGCTGGCCGCTCGCTTGTGCGGGGTAACGGCCCACATCGTGATGCCAAAGAACTGCTCGGCCGTCAAAGTGCAGGCGGTAAAAGATTACGGAGGATTGGTGACGATGTGCGAGAACACGGAACAGGTGAGCGTGTATCGGCCCCAGGCCGTTGTAATATCTTGGGGTGGGCGTGGCGAAGTAAAATGATGTAAATAGCATTAACATCCCAAACGCTTGTGGGATGCATTGCAATTGTACAAACAGCTCAGTATGTAACATTTGCTTCCCTATGGTATGTGTTCTGTATGAGATGGTCTCCCTCTTTGCACCAGGCACGGAAAGACACAACCCAACAGCTCCTGTCATCCTTAGGACCCCATGCCGCATTCATCTCTTCTGCAGAACATGATGACATCATAGCTGGGCAGGGCACAGTTGCCATGGAGTTCCTGGATCAGGTGACTCATCACATGACACAGCACCACTACCTCTGCATGCTTTGCAAACCATTTACTGACAGGTTCCTGACCTTGATGTCATTGTCTGCTCTGTGGGTGTGGGTGGCCTTGCAGCTGGTGTCTCCATAGCAGCCAAGGTTGGTGTTCCATTGGCATGATTGTGTGGATACATTTTGTGAGTGATGTGTCCCCCCCCCCCCCCCCCCCCCCCCCCCCGGACTCAGGCTCTCAAACCCAAGATCTGTCTTGTTGGTTCAGAACCAAAGAATGCTGACGACTGTGCTCGCTCCATGGCAGCTGGAATACTTATCCCAAATGCTTCTCCACCTGTCACTATTGCTGACTCGTTAAGGTATCCTTCTGTTGTGAGGTTTACCTGGAGTGTCTTAAATCTATTTTTAGAATGAGTGTTTCAAAAACTACTTGGCCTGTCCTGAAGAGCCACCTGAAGGGTGTGGTCACTGTGAGTGAGGAAGAGATGGTGAAGGCCATGCGGCTGGTGTGGGAGCGCATGAAGCTGGTGATAGAACCGGGGGCAGCCTGCAGTGTGGCTGCTGTCCTTAGCGACCAGTTCAAGGCCCTCGTGGGACCTGAGGTGAAGAAAGTTGGGGTGGTCCTCTGTGGAGGGAATGTTGACCTTGATCACCTGCCTTGGGTTAAAGCGACCTGAACCTCTCCATTCCTCCCACCTTATGCAGACCACACCCACCACCAATACTTATATTGATTTCGGTGTAATCATTAAAACTTCCATTGCAAGTTGTTCCATCATACATAAATGGGAGTAATGCATTTTTTTTTTAAACCCTCCTCCCCCCCTTCCCGTTTTTTTTTTTTCAAAAGCTCATATGAAAAAAGAAAACATTACAGTACATGTACTGTAAAGACAGCAGTCGCCATCTTAACTTTAGAAGACGTCCCATATAGGATCCGGAACGGATCTGTTAATAAAAGATTTTCATCATCTATATCAAACTATTATATATGATCAAACTGAAAACAGTTAGCGCCATTAACTTCATGCCACAAGTACCATGCATGCATGGTCATTATTTCATGTGACGTCAAACGTCACGTGAAAAATAATTTTATGGATTCATATTCAATGTTGTCCGCCATCTTGGTGCTCAAGTGACTACTAGTATAGAGAAAGTATGGGCAATTTACAGTTTTTAATTATTTATGCGCGTTTTGGGGCTTATATCCTTACCAAGGAATTATCTCAGTGCCCACTGTAAATTTTTTTTAAAAAATTAAAAACTACACTCATAATCGCTTACTGTGAACGCACAATAATAACCAAAAGCTTTGACGTCTACAGCAACTTGGCACCAAGATGGCGGACTAAATTTCAATTAATGTCATTAAATCACGCGATGAAAAGGACGCTTTTCCCTGCCCGCCGCTCAGCTCAGTTCGTCAATGTCAAGTCTAATTGCATACATGTACCTTTACTAACTGCGCGGGCAACTTGTACACAATTAGAATAACAGCTAAAAAAGAAGACGAAAAAGAAGAAGATTAAACGAGGATTCGAACTAGTCTCGTGCCCAGACCCTGATTCCCACTGCTGCGGATGGATTACATCACCGCTACGCTCTTTCATGTAGCGGTGATGTAATCCATCCGCAGCTGTGGAAATCAGGGTCTGGGTACGAGACTAGATAGTCTCTCAAAAACAAAATCACACACAAGATTAAAAACGCCTTCTCTGAGAAGGTTACATGTAGTGGTAATAGGATTTGAAGGCAATGGTGGTGTAAAAAGTAAGGAAACAAGGGTTCAACGATATGAGAAACATAATAGTCCTGCAAAGTAAAAATCTAATGTACCGATAGGACTACTTTAAAAAAAAAAAAAAATGTTTTTCTTACCATTGCCTTTATTTCCTTCCTTTTTACACCACCATTGCTTTCACGTCATATACATGTATACTGGCCATGCACTAACTTCCTCCGCAGAGAGAATGTTCTTTATGTAACAATGTATTGGGGGCCTTACAGGGCCTAAGTGTGCCGGTGTCAATATTTGGACGGGGAATTGGACCATATGCATGCATCATGCTTATGACCACACTGATGGCCTTCCTTCTGGTGCTGGTGGGTGTGTTCAGTCATATGGTTCAGTACAGAGCCATAATTTCCCCCTCCCCCTTAGCTCGGTGCATGAGGCAAGTGATATAATTATGTCTGCTAAATGCACGTGCCTGCATGCTCATGCAGATAAGACTGAAATAGTGTCAGACTGATGTTGTAGTTGTATGCATGCATGCACTCCGCAGGCAAAGGGTATCAGGTACCCCCAATACTGCCAGCGCACTCCAGGTAATGAATAACACATAGAATACGTAGATTGCATATACATTCCGACCTGGCAGACCTACCTGGTGGCCAGTGACCGGCCCCCTGATATAGCATCCTACTTACTCATAGTACTGAGTAATCAAACTAGTTCGCGATCGCCTTGACGCGCGCAGATTTCAGGACTTTGAATTACGAAGTAGAATCACTGACATGAGATAATTTCTCTGCTTCTAATAACAAATACCTTTATAGGCCAGTATACTATAGTATACGAACTCTGCACAGGTTGCACATCATGTACGTCAACTTGGGAAGAATTATCTTTACCTCAAGCAGCTACTTCGGATTGCGGTAAAGCTACTGTTCTTTGCGTATGTATGTCTTTCACCTGTAAAGTGCGTCCGGGTGCTGGTGATGACAGGTTCGTTTGCATCTGCACGTGTACTCAGTATCTGTATCTGTGTGTGTGTGTGCTAGCTGTGGCGGGATTATTATTATTTTTTTACTTTGTCGTCAAGACAATCGCTGCACAACGGAGAGGTTATGGCACAGAAGGACCCCGGCAACGACAAAGGTTCCACCTTCTTCCACCAGGCAACCGTGTGCGCTGCTATATCTATACTGAGGGAAAGATGAAGGAGATAGGAAGTGGAGCATTGTATGGTAGACCACGTAGTTAAAAGCCTGCACGAGCAGGACTGGGATAGTTATCTGATGACCTCCACACTGCTCAATGCTAGGGTAAGTAAGCCATGCTTGCACGAGCAGGACTGGGATAGTTATCTGATGACCTCCACACTGCTCAATGCTAGGGTAAGTAAGCCATGCTTGCATGAGCAGGACTGGGATAGTTATCTGATGACCTCCACACTGCTCAATGCTAGGGTAAGTAAGCCATGCTTGCACGAGCAGGACTGGGATAGTTATCTGATGACCTCCACACTGCTTAATGCTATGGTAAGTAAGCCATGCTTGCACGAGCAGGACTGGGATAGTTATCTGATGACCTCCACACTGCTTAATGCTATGGTAAGTAAGCCATGGGGGCCCATGGCTTACTTCCCTATATGGGTCCCCCCTCCCATGCATGGTCCCCCGTGGTTTATACTTATCTCCCCATGCAGGGAAGGTAAGTAAACCACAGGGGCCCATGCAGGTAAGTAAGCCATGGGGGCCCATGCAGGTAAGTAAACCACAGGGGCCCATGCAGGTAAGTAAGCCACAGGGGCCCATGCAGGTAAGTCAGCCATGGGGGCCCACACAGGTAAGTAAGCCATGGGGGCCCATGCAGGTAAGTCAGCCATGGGGGCCCATGCAGGTAAGTCAGCCATGGAGGTAGTGGCCTCCTGGCTTTCATGTGCACATTCTTCACTACAGCTACAGGGATGTAGCCACACTATAGTAAGTGGTCCGGTTATAATTTAGCATGAAGAACTGGGGAGGAGGGGGTGGGGGTACATTAAGTACTTTTAGTTTAATTTCAATTAGCAGAACACACACTATTCCGGCACACCGTCACGTCAGTATGCCTTTTTTTCCCCCATTCCGCGCTAAATTAATTATGCATATTGTTATTAGTGCCCATGCGTGCACCCAAATTGCCAAGCGGAGCACCAGATCTGATGTCGCCGGTCCTGTCCGTTTTACTTTTGACAAGTAAGTCCCATATACTTGTATATACCTATTTCCCTGAGACCGTGCATGTAGGCCTTTCGCAATCAAAACCGTATGTATACATTGTATATGCACGCGACATACCGCCAGTATACGTGTTTGCAATTACGAATAAACTAGGCGGGCAAAAAAGCAGCGATTCGCAAACAGTTCCCCACTGGGAAAAAAAAAAGGGTGATATATACCGCTAATACCGGTATAAATAAATTTATATTAACATATATTACGATATACCTAACTATCAACCGAACCATGCATTCTTAATTTTCTGTATAACTTCACAGTCGGACCCAAGAACTTAGACTATCAGAACAGCAGTAGAAAGTGCACGTGCGTTAATCAGATCCTACCGGCTACATCTATTAATTAATTATCAATGCGAGTATTATAAAATGTCCGTACCGTATCAGTTTTCAGATCATGAAAAAGCTTTGGGCCGGAATGCTGGCTATACACTGCATGATTACATATATATGCATCCAACAAAGAAAGAAATAAAGAGAGCTACTCAGCGTACTTTGATGTGGACTAGCGCGGAAACTGGGGGAACGGGCGTATCCCTGAAGGGTGCGGGAGGGGGATGTGCCTCTACGCGTAAGCTTTCAGCAGCTCTAAATTTAATGTGCTTGGAAAGTGCAAAAAGATAACCATATTTCCCTCGAGCTAGTATTTAATGACTTGTTACAATAATGGTAATGATGGGGGAGATGTCGCCATGCTGCATACGCCATAATCGCTTGCGGGATGAGATCTTTGACCTCTGCTGTCATGCCCACCTGAGCGTTAGTGTGGAGAGGGGCCATGGCCTTTACCACAGACCTTGATCACACCGGACCAGCTGACATCCTCATTGCCAGATGGGACAGAGGCAAACCTGCTGCACTGGACATCACCATCACATCACCCCTCTGCCCGGCCATCTTAGGTGAGTCATGTCACCAAGCTGGTGCAGCAGTCCTTGCAGCAGAGGCCCGTAAGCTACACTTCAATGGACCCAAATGCCAGGAGTTAGGTTGGTCCTGCATTCCATTGGCAGTGGAGACGTATGGCAATTGGGGCAAGCAGGCCCATGATACCATCTCCAAGCTGTGACCATTCACCAGAATTCCCCCAAGTCATCAGTGATGGCTGAGATTTATGGGCGATTGAATATGGTCCTGATCCGGCCCATCACCAGAGCCATCCTGGCTAGGGAGCTATATGATTTTTTAAATAATACTGTCTGTCCACATGTCATCTCAGAAGAAGTGGAAGTGCAGTTCAGCTCTCTTCTCGTTGGCAGATAGGCCTAGGTGGGCTAGGTGGGCTAGGTGGGCTAGGTGGGGCTAGGTGGGCTAGGTGGGCTTAGGTGGGCTAGGTGGGCTAGGTGGGGCTAGGTGGGGCTAGGTGGGCTAGGTGGGCTAGGTGGGCTAGGTGGGGCTAGGCTATTATCAATCACGTCTCCACACAATGCTGCCTACTCTATCCATCAGTCATGGCTTACATCTCCTCCCCAATGAATTCCAAGTTGCAGTTCAGTGGTGGCTTGGCATTAATCCATCACCCACACCTAGTCAGGATGGATCTCATTTGATATGTCCTTTCTGTCCCAGTAGTACGTTGGACACTTTAGGACATCATTGGGTTACCTGTTGATGTGGTGGGGATGTAACCACATATCACAATGCCCCGAGAAATGTGCTTTATACTTCAGTGGGTAGCAGTTGGAGCATTGATAAGCCAAAGTCTCGTCCAGCAGATATCTTAGTGGATAACTGGGATATAGGCTTTTCTGCTGCTTTTGATGTCTCCATGACGTCCTCGCTTAATTCTTTACACATTGTAGAAGCGGGCATGTTACCTGGAGCGGCAGCAAAGGTAACAGAGGAACGCAAACATGTGACTCGACCCATAACCACCATTATAAACTTATTTATTTATTACTGTTATGAACAATGATGCAAAGTGTGCAGAGTTGGGGTGGCGCTGCATGCATACCAACGGTGGTGGAGTCTTGTGGATCTTGGGGCACAGAGGCAAGGCAGGCTTTGTCGCAGTTGGCCTCACTACTGGCTGTTTGAACCAACACTCACAAATCTCAAATGCTGAACAGCCTATATGGTCATCTTAACCTCACTTTGGTTAGGTGCAATGATAGAGCCATACTTAGCAGGTACCACTTTGCTTCTTATGAGCAAGTTGTTCCAATGATGTTTTTGGCTAGTAACTTTATTAGTTTAAGGTGTTGTTTTATTTGTGATATATTTATAACAATATTCATTCACAATAATAATAATTAATAATAATAACAGCATCTCACCTTTCAGTCCAGGCTGATTCCACCATATCTACCACTCTTGACAGCATCTACAGCAGACTGAACTAATCCCTTGTCCGCTCAAATGCCAGAGCATTTCTTGCAAGGGCAGACCCCCGTGCCAAAGTCTCAGAGCTCTATTTAGTCTGTTGACACATGCACCATACCCTGTAGTTTATCATATCTATGTGCAATGTATTATATCTTGTTATATCATATAACATTAAAAATTCAAGTTAAATAATTTTATTATTATTATGTTTAATAATGGCAAAAATCAAAATAACAGTAATATACTGTGCGACGAAGTATTAAGGCAGATTAGAATGTTCTGATAATATAACATGTTATAACGTGTATATGATTTGTGTGGCTCCTTACAATATGGTACATGTAACATGTTATAACATGTGTATATGATTTGTGTGGCTCCTTACAATATGGTACATGTAACATGTTATAACATGTGTATATGATTTGTGTGGCTCCTTACAATATGGTAGATGTAACATGTTATAACATGTGTATATGATTTGTGTGGCTCCTTATAATATGGTAGATGTAACATGTTATAACATGTGTATATGATTTGTGTGGCTCCTTATAATATGGTACATGTAACATTCCTCCTCAGGTTTGGTGTATGCAGACTTGAGCTGCATTATAAATGTCACTATGGCAACTTGTACGTGTGCAGTACCAGCGAAGGATGCACACTCTTACACACGTTGGTACCTTGGCACTGCCACAAGCACCCAGCTCTGTCAGCTATCACAGGCTCCCCCATGTGCTCCCCCTGCGCCATCCTCCAGTGGGGCCTGTGGTCCCAATATTACTGCCACTAACAGGGACCCAGGCAGTGTGCTGGTGCCCTGTACCATCTCAATACTGGAGGTCAAGGTGCCATGGGGTGAAGGAGACCTGCAGATCCAATGTGTGGACCAGAGCAATGGGTCACTGATAGGGGAGGTTGTGCTTCACAACCCTGCAGGTGAGTTATTTCCATTTATATGAAGTGGCCTTCAAAATAAAAATAAAGTATTAGTGATTGGCCATAGGGAGGAGGGAGGGTAAATAAATAAAACCTGTGGATACCAAATATCTTGGCCTCCATACCACCTAGCCGCGCCCTAGCCACACCCATTTTAGATGTGAATGAATGGAGTGCATAAAGCTAGGGAGCCAACATCCTGGGCATAAAGACATCCTGTTTTAATAACGCTGCCAATAACCATGATTGCAATTTCTTATTATTTCATTGTTATTAAAGTTTAGCCTGAAAAAGACTAGACAAATTAATTTGTAACCCTTTCCAGCTCCACTCTGGAAGGGGGAGTGGTCACGTCAATTGTGACAATGTATACATTAGTGTGGCGAGGGGGACACCTACAGAATTACAAAGACACATTATCCCCCCTCCTGCCCCTCCCCCCTCCCCCTAATCCACAAATGCTCTTAAGAAGCTGTACAATTTTAATGGTGTCCCCATTTTGCCCCACCCAATTGTGCTTATAGTAGTATTAAAGTTAATTATTTGTTCAGCCGCTTGGCATACATGTATTTCTTCATTCCCACAAACAACTATGACTAGCTCAGAAGAAGTTCAAAGTAAAATATCTGGGCATACATGTACAATGTCTATGTGCAGTCTTTGACTGCAAAACACCTTATCATAGTTATAATAGTTTGGCATTATATTGTTGTAAGAAAAAAATCTTTTCAGAGGAACACGACTCTTGTATGCTGCTCAGCAAGGCATCAATGATTGGCCAATCTCAATGCAGTATTTGGAACCATTTAAGCAGGTAGCTCAAAAGAAAAGCTGTAGGTCACCAAGGTTGAAACAGAAACTAATACCAGAGAAAGTCCAAAACTACTGATTCACTATATTTTCTACTGTCACCTTTGCACGTGCATGTTTTCATTCCATTATGAAAATAACTTAATTGTTGATAATGCTAGCTGCTAACTGACTGGCCATTTTTGACCTCATAAATCGCTAAGTGTATGTAATTATGGCAATTGAATTAGATATCATTGATTTTGTGGGTTCAGTTAAGAATCTTAAAAGAGGGGTGTCCTAAGGTGCCCCATTCCATATACCTGGGCACTTCCTTTAAAACTCTGGAACTAAATACTGTTTCAGAGGTGGTTTGGAGGCTAACAGTGACCTTGGCTCAAGCCCTTCTGCTTTTGGTTATGGCAAATCTGTAAGGTACTTACCTCAGAAGGTGTGTTCGAAAAATCACCGCCGCCTAGTACATATAAACATCCTGAAAATGCGTACATGCATGGATGAATGCATTAGGGCCGGGTGGGGGAGAGAAGAGGGGCAGTGGAGGAGATAGGAGGAGGGAGGAGAAAGCTAGTATGGTCTAGGTTTGCTGCCCATATCATTATGGCAGGTTTAATTTCACTTCTGACAGCTAGGTAATGTTGACGTATTGTGTTCCACCTGCTAGCAATTAACCCCATTCCCACAATTCCATTCTGTCACTTTCATAGGATTGTCCAGCTCCACATGGCCTGCCACGCCCACCACATGGCCTGCCACGCCCACCACATCGCCTGCCACGCCCACTACATGGCCTGCCACTGCCAACATCACAAGCAGCTGCAGTCCACATTTTCATTTTGTTTGTTTGTTAATTGTATACCTAGTTAATTTACAATAACAATTAATGTTAGTTAATTGATGTTAGTTACTTTAAACACTTCACCAATTGTACTCAAGAGATGGCAGAATAAATTTGAAAGTGCAGATTTGGGGGGGGGGGGGGGGGGGGGGGAAGGAGTGAAATCAGCAATGAGGGAGACCTGTGAAAAACAGCCTACTTCATCACAGAGCAGAACACTTTCTCTGTATTTTGGTACTTGCCATAGACACCTCTGCTATAAAGGTTAAAAGCAGTGGTTTCTCGCGCGCATATGGCAGAAATCGGCGGATACGTCTCTCCATATGGTTTCTGAACCGCCCTGAATTGGCTGGGAAAAAGGAAAATTGAAGGACGAAATAAGCGGTAAGAAGCCGGTAAGTGGGTTATACTGTCTTATACAAGATTTGGCCTTTTAACTACATGTACGTAACTGCTCCATTAGTTGACCTTGGCGGAGATTTATAGGGCTTTGAATCATGCAGATATTACATTCGAAATTGAATCACATGCTTCTATTAAACAGAGCTGAACTCTGCAGCCTCAGCCAGGTTGCTCAACGAGGGAATTTCCCTTTGCGGCCGCGCGGCAATCAGTAATTTCTAAGGTACTATCCATAATCACTATGTCTTTGCACCTGTAGAGTCCGTGTGCTGGTGACAGGTTCGTTTGCATCCACACGTGTGTAGATGTATCTGTGTGGGGTGTGTGCTAGCTGCTGTGCGATTGTTTTCTTAGTCCTGTTATCCTTTAATTTGTTGACAGACACAGCTGCACTGATGCATGTACAACGGGATGCCCTGAGGCACACAACATCGCCTAGGTAGGTGTGTTCTTTTACGAGATCTGTGTGCTAGCGCTGTGCGATTTGTTTTCATAATCCTGTTATCCATGCATGTACAACGGGATGCCCTGAGGCACACAACATCGCCTTAGTAGCTGTATTCTTCTTTTACGAGATCTGTGCAGGCTGTATGTAAGTTGCCTCTGGCTTGACTCACCATAGCAGCTGTACCTACATCCGCATTCATATATGAGGCTATGCAAGCAACAGATATACTGTGACCTGTTACAGTAATGGTGGTTCAGGTTGATGTACATGTACGTCCACCTGACCTGACCTTCACGGCTGTTCTCTTTTCTAAAACAGCTAGTCTGTGAGCTCTGTCAATCTAATTGCAAGGGATAGGGTACCTCCCACCCCCCCCACCCCCATAGCTAACTGAACTGGCAGCTCTGTACATGTGTGTAAACATAATGTTTAGGAGTGAGTACCTTCTGTGAGAAGTAATGCAATGTTTAGGAGTGAGTACCTTCTGTGAGAAGTAATGCAATGTTTAGGAGTGAGTACCTTCTGTGAGAAGTAATGCAATGTTTAGGAGTGAGTACCTTCTGTGAGAAGTAATGCAATGTTTAGGAGTGAGTACCTTCTGTGAGAAGTAATGCAATGTTTAGGAGTGAGTACCTTCTGTGAGAAGTAATGCAATGATTAGGAGTGAGTACCTTCTGTGAGAAGTAATGCAATGTTTAGGAGTGTGTACCTTCTGTGAGAAGTAATGCAATGTTTAGGAGTGAGTACCTTCTGTGAGAAGTAATGCAATGTTTAGGAGTGAGTACCTTCTGTGAGAAGTAATGCAATGTTTAGGAGTGAGTACCTTCTGTGAGAAGTTGATGCAATGTTTACTTTTGCATTGGGCAGTCATCAGATAACCTATCCCAGTCCTGCTCGTGCAGGCTTTTAACTAAGTGGTCTACTACAATGCTTCACTTCCTATCTCCTTCCTACCTCAGGACTAT
>OX442431.1:623446-645946 GCA_949361645.1 Spongilla lacustris
CCCCCTAAATCCGCCCCTGCTGTACATGTATACACAAAATGATTTTTTTTAAACGGATATACATTGTAATCCACATACCATGCATATTAGCATGTTTACAGAGTATTGAAATTACTCCTCATGAACATGGCTTCAGTTTGTTCTGTTAGAGTTCCTTTGTTTGGTTACAAGGAAAATTCCGCGTGATCATTACATGTCACACTGATGTCAGTGTGCATGGTTGTTTATGCACGGTGCCGCTCCATTCGGCTTTGATTGATGCAGGCTCAAACACATATTGGAGGACACACATGCACGTATAGACATGTTAATAATACGGGCCAATCTATTATTCAGATCAACTGACCTGTTACAAAGTTTAGTTTGTACAACAAACGACTTGTTACTGAAACCAAAATGCTACGCTTGGTTTTGGACCACAAAAATTCTTGGTTTGGTCTTTATTAAGCCATCCACATCAGTTTTAAACAAATGTTTTAAATTTGCAGTGCATTTTAAAGGAGTAATTATAATCATATTAAAGAGAGGTGCTAGCTTATTTGAGGGGGAGGGGCAGCACTTACTTAGGAAGCTTCTTATCACCCACGTGACTACTGAAGAAGTTGAGAACATGATTGTCTTGGGCTATGGATGGATCCTTACTCACGAGGGTCTGATGGGAAGTAGACGAAAAATGCACCAATGGGTGGAAAGTGCGCAAGTATAGCCTTCTTACTTTGCAGTATTTATTGATGTTGTCCAACCTTGCTTCAGCAACCCTTTCAACATTACTTCGTCCAAAAATAATTCGGCCTGCAGTGGGAAACTTAATGAAAGTCTTGCAAGCCACTGATGCATGCATGGGGTTTAATATTGATCGAACTTCGTACGCCATGTTTGCGTCAGTGCCGGTACTACTTTTGTAATTCATCGTGAACATGCATGCAAGCTGTACATGGTATCTTTATAGATGATGCAGTAGTATCCTATACTGAGGTTACAACATTACCGGTATTGTATTATAGAATCTAGCAAGACTGAAGTGCATGGTGCTATAACTTACTGGGTAATGGTGGAACTGTTTTCATGAGCTCCGGATACATCGACTTTAGTACTTCCTGCATGCACGCGCATGAGTATAATGCAACTTTATTTTGCAAACGTACATATACGTATACCGGTACGTACGTGGAGAGAGAAGAAATCGTTGTAACGTCTGTAAATCTCGAACCTTTCGTTGTTACTCCACACCACCGTCACCACGAAAACCTGCATTAGCACATGCAGGTGAATATTTCGCTCGAGTATTAGGTATATGGAATATAACTGATTCATGCATACTAAATTTTTCTTTTTTTGGTCTATACTGCCGGTTATTTCATAGGCGTCGTAGCAGCCCATGTACCAAAACCGGCATCAACATATACAAACACATATGCTCACGTAATGTTTTGAAGGCATTTTCCTTTTCTCGTAGCCGGTCACTACGGCCGTAGCGATGTCTGGCCTACATTCGGCGTCAGGCGTAGCTTTCTGCATGCTCTTAAGCTTGTGAGGATTAACGTTGGAAATGGACCCTTTGCATGAAAGATCGGATGTACGATAAACGTCACGTCCGGAGTAAAAACCACAGCGGTTACCTAGAGACATCGTGTCACGTTCGCGGACCTTTGCGTAATAAAATGGCAACGCTCTGAGTCATTCCTTCCCGCTCGGACAGTGATCCTTCGGCCGATCTACATGTACTTCCTGATCAAACTATGCTGCCAACAGTAAGCTTGACAGAGTCTGACATACCTGGAGCCTTTTAAAATGGACGGTTTTTAAAAGGCTCCTGGTATGTCAGACTCGGCCAAAGTGTCAAACTTACTTTTGGTACGTAGTTCAAAGCACCCCAGAAAATTAGAAATGTACGCAAAAATTTAAGACCACGTAACGGTACAATTTTTCCTTTTGTCAAGAGATCCTTAGCAAAGGAACTTATTGGTACGCTAAACATGCTTTAGCAGCCTTGTGTGTGTGGATTTTGTCAAAGATAATACCTTTGGGTACAGGCAACGTACGTACCGCTCAAAACACGGCACCTTATTCGTCCAAAAACGTGCTTGGTATCCACTAAAACTCATTTATTAAACACTGCAGCGTTTATTATGACAGTTTCACGTGTTTTAGAGTAGGCGCAAGGTGTTTTCCAGATGGCGCCAAATTCCCTATTCAATAACCGCCATTTTCTCCCGTAGATTCATACTGCGTACATGTATTGCTGGGGCGTTGTTTTGAAGTACCAAAAATTATATACATACGATATCACAGAAGGTTTTCACTTTACCATTACATTCTTCAAGTACCATTTATATGAAAAGGATTGTTCTACTTTCCAGGGCACCACTACATCAAAACTAAGTCAAATATGTTGCAAGGGCAAGCGATACTGAAGTAAATAATAATTGAGATGTAATGTGTCTTGCCTCAGTACCATCGCCTTTGATTCATTCCATATTATTGTACCAAATATCACTCTGAGTTAAGCATTATTACTGAATAGACTAAAAAATCATCACTGACCCCCAGATGAGAGCTCTCTCCAAGAAAGTTTTTATGTCACCTCAATACAATAAAGAAAAAAACCATCAGTCGCAATATAATCTCAGGCTCAATATCTTAAGGAAAACTTTAAAGAAGTGGAAAGTCCCAAGTAGCGGCAAGTTTAAGGAAAATACTTCTGTTCTGGAAGCCACCAGTGATAGCTGACGAACTTGTTTCTGATGCTGAGTGACTGGGTTGGGTTGATAAAGAGGTGATCTTGCATGAGTTTTGTTACCAGTTTTGACTTATCATATATTATGCTGTATCATGTACACATGTATATATAGAAGTGCCTAATCCTATATTTTGTCATGCATGGTCATGCAAATAAATTTTAATTGTATGCATACTAGCATAGCATAGTACCGGTAAGCAAAATCCGCTTTTGTAATATACTAAAAGCCTTTATAGGGTCAGAAATATAGTAAATTTACCGCGTTACATCGTTTGAAACCATAACCGTGCCAATTTTACATTTACCGCACCCATTGATTAGTATTGACTACCGCGTCTCTTTTTTTTTTTTGGTTATACAAAACGTTAATTATTGTTTGTAATATGAACGATATCTATACATATTTACCACGCTCTTTCCAGCTATAACTTGAATATCTATTTTTAAAATTTGTGTAAACTACCTACTGTTGGCAGCATTGTTTGATCAGAACTGGATCGGCCGAAGGATCAATGTCTGAGCGGGGAGGAATGACTCCGAGCGTTGCCATTTTATTACGCAAAGTCAGCGAACGTGACACGATGTCTCTAGGCAACCGCTGTGGTTTTTACTCCAGACGTGACGTTTATCGTACTTCCAATCTTTTCCAAGCCCTGTCATATATCATGAGCGCGATTGCGCATGCGCGTAGATACCAACTGTCCGACAGGCCACCGAATACGATTTAACGCGATATCGACCAAGCTTCCTAAGTGCCGTACCCTCCAAGTGTCCGGACCTCCTTTTTTTTTTTTTTTTTTTTTTTTTTTTTTAAATCGTGCATGATGACGTAATCGATTAACCCGTCTTATGAGGCGCAGGGTCCTGACTCCTGAGCTTCAAAGCATAGATAATAGAGTATCCGCTATGTTCAAAGCTGGTGACCTCATCACCGTGTTGGACAAAATGGAGGATGGTGAGTCCATACCTTTGGTGTAGAGAGGCTGAACATGCCATTGATGGTGTCTGCAGGCTGGTGGTTTGTTAGCACAAAGGAGATAGAGGGATGGGCTCCTTCATCTTATCTAGAGACTCTCTCCGGAGAAGATGAGCAGACCTCTATACCAAATCAAGGTAGCTATCCCTCCCCCAATTAATGTGGTAAACAATAGTAACCAACCAGTCTTTATTTATTTGTTCACTATTCATTATACTTGTACATGTATATATGATTTTAAAAAGGGACCCGCTTTTAACGGGACTCCGCTTAGCTCTTTGTCATCGTCGAACAAGCAGTCAAAAACGACCAGTTTCATGTTTGTTAGATGTCATAAAACCGCGTGGTTGTGGAGAACAAACACTTGTCTAAACTCGTACCCAGTCCCACCGTTGTACTTCTTCTTGACCACGCATAGGAACACTTTTAAGAAATGAAAATAACACCAGTAGCTTCAGAAGTCATTGGCATTCTCGCTTCAGTGGTCAAAAAGTATCGAGGCTACATTGTATATATCGGTGGTTGTGTTAGCAAATCACGTATATTTAAGCATCCTGTATCTGACAGGACTCAAAACGATCAAATAGTTTAGAACTTGGTCATATTTTGCTCCAGTAGTTGCATGTATACATGTAATCCAATGTGACACCTATATAGCTGTAATTAACCTGTGGCACGTATCCGGTTTGGGCACTAGCACTAAATATCATCGAGCCAGAACTAACCGGTGAGGGCATCACCAGAACCTCAAACCTAAACTAAACTTTAAAGAGGCAACGATACAACGAAATATTCATGAAGAGTGCAGAACGTCGGGACGATTGAATGCGATTCCAAGAACGCACGACTGACAGCCAAACATGCTGCCGGAAAAAATGCTACCGTATGGGTAATAGGCTCGGAAAGCTACCAAACCCAATATAAATAGGTACGTTCGAATTTGACTGAGTGCATGATAGATACAATGAGTACTTGGTTTAGATGTACATCAGTTGACCCTTATGTATCCACGTGACTGAGAGAGGTCACTAGCCTCGTCCCCAGGCCCTGTTTTTTTTTTTTTAAAGTTACGGGGGACACTACCAGGGTCGAAGCGCGCATGCGCTAGTTTGTGGGGTAACCGTAATTTCCTTTTGGAAACCATTCCGTATACTCGTCTGATTTCGCGATGGCGTATGCTGCTCGCCTGATTTCGTTCGTTAAGACACGATAAAGAATAAGCCACGGCTTCTCGGAACTCAAGAGAATACACCATCGTGAAATCAGACGAGTATACGGAATGGTTTCCAAAAGGAAATTACGGTTACCCCAGGTATTCTGGGACAAACTAGCGCATGCGCGCTTCGACCCTGGCAGTCCTGTTTTTCCCCCCGTAACTTTAATAAAACAGGGCCTGGGGACGAGGCTAAGCATACACGTACTTTGTACATGCATAGAAAAAAATAGATGAATTTCTACATGATATTCGCGCTATTGATGCAATCAAAATCACAGAACCTTTCTTTTGTGATGCCTCTTACAACCACATAGGGAGGCTTGGTACTGTAATGGTAGGTGTGTGTAATGGCGGATGAGATACCTGCACACCCTTATCCATATGTACCCTACTCTTCCCCTTACCTACTACTACCTACCCCTCCCAATACGTACCACTACCCCTACTATTACCCCTACTCCTCCCCTTACATACTACCATGGGCGCCCCCAGCATTTCTGGAAGGGTGGGGCCAAGATAGAGTAAGGGGGTGCCATTTGACAGCCAAATATTACTATGGAGGTGTTATTCGCTTTCGGACAGGTGATCAAGCTGCTCTCATCCAAGACATGGAGTGCTGCATACCTGCAGCCCATCGCAAACCAAAATGCCAACCTACAGTATGTTAGGCCAGTTATTATCCCAATTGGACATGGATGACAGGACAACCCATGATCTGATGCTCAGAGCAGCCATTAAATTGGGTTTCTTCGGTCTCCTAAAGGTCAGTGAGTACACAGTGAGCGCCGTACAGCCAAGGACACCACCAGGCATGGGTACAACATGGTGGTGCGGATTGAGCAGTCCAAGATGGACCAGATGCGTTAAGGGTTCACGATCAAACACACTACAAGTCCTATCCACATCTCGCAATTAATGCAGAGGTACCTACATATAGATCAGGCAACTCTATTCGCAATGGAGCCATTGTTCTGACAGCTGCAGTCCATAGCCTAAGGATTGGGGCAGCAAAGGCAGCTGCCAGGAGTGATCTACCTAATGCTATGCCAACCATCAAGAACCTTGGAACTCAGACTGCACAATATACACCTGTCAGGGCCATCTGACACATCCCTCAGAAAGCGTAGCAGCACGGTAACATTTATGCCCTCACTTTTCACAAGCACTGTGTACTCCAGTGCCTGGAACCACCAACCCATTGATTGATTGATTGATTGATTGATTTACAGGTACAAAAAGTACACTGAAGGTAAATAATGGCATGCACATGCACTTATATATTCCTTGCTAGAAATGATACACTTTACAAAAACTTGATAAGTCAATTCCCCACCCCCTTCCCAAGGGCTTCTACCCCAATAACTGCATGGTTTGGTATGCAATGGTAGTGCTTATCATTGGTCCCTGCCTCAGTGGGCAAACAAGACGTGAACTTGGGCAGTACTCTGCGGGATTTTACCCCAACAGCTAGAAAGCATCAGGCCAACTTTATATACTCAGTGGAAATGATTACAAGAACTACCATGTGATAATAATGGCATTGGAAATTTTTGATGTTGAGTTTTATCTCTGGAAGGTCCACCAATCACATGGCTCAGGCACAAATGCCTACCCAAATATCTGTGCAGCAGGGGAACCAAGATGACCATTGCAGTCTGAGGTGTATTCCTGAACTCCTTCAACCGGATCTGGGAGATCATTATCACCTGAACAGTGTACATCCCATTACCCTAAACGAATAGATCTATTTGGGTCCAGGGAGGAGTGTAATGTAGTATATTAGTGGACAATATTTAGAGTGCATACATGCATGCCCAGTAAACTAGCTAACTGGTGATTGTTTTGGTGCACTGACATTCTTATCAAATAATTTGCACTGCTACTACACTACACTAAACTACACATGATGCAAATTATAACCAATGTATAGGCCTACATGTGTGCTCCTATGTGCAACTACATTCAGCACATGGGCGCACAAAAAAATCTAGTCAGCTCAGTTAATTCCAGTGCACACGAGGTGCATTAGCCGGGCAAGCCGTGTGGTTAAAAGCTAAGGAGAGTAAAATGTGTTTTTCCAAATCGAAACTTCCTCCATGTGGCTGGTATATCACTGGGGCATTGTCAGAGTAACCGTTTTGAGCCAACACCTTCACCAGTTCATCATAGTTGTTCAGCAATCCAATCTTTGCCTTTGTTATTAACGCATCTCTTGGGCTGGCGTGGAACAGTTTGAATACCTCATCACTCGGTTCAGGAAGAGGTCTGTTGATGAGCCTTGCCAATTTCAGTGGAGAATACTCTTTGGACAACATATCCTGAGAGCATATGGGGACATAACTGCTGGAGGACACCATTGCTGTAGTGGGACCCTGGATGCACACCTTTGTATGGAATGGTTTTTGGTCGTCTAGGTTGTACACATCGTCTGGTGTTGCTCCTCCAGGCATCTTGTCCATATTGCCTTTATAATAGACATTGAGGTACTCACAGCCTTTGGCCTGCCAGTCGGCCCACAACTTGTCTATGAACCCATGATGGAGAAAGAATATTGGATCGTTGGCAGAAATTGCATAGCTCATTGTTCCTCCTATTTGATTGTGAACTGGGCCATGTAGAAAAAATTCGATATCTTTATGCCATGCATTAAACTCCTGTACCTCATATGTTTGCACAGTCGCAACAGCAGCCGCATTTGGAACCACTGTATCATTAAAATTTCTATATAATGGTATGTAATTAGGTGGTATCCAGTCATTCTCAGCACTGAAAGGACCAGTAGTAACACGGTACAACTTCCTTGGATCACCATCTCCTCCAAAGCCACATCCACTGTTCCAAACAATAGAAGATCTCCAATTCTCTGCTTCCAGACTCCAGTCCCAATAAGGAACTGTCACTTTGGGGTTAATGTTCCTTAGAAGGTTCTCTAGTTGTAGGATGAACCAACGATGCCAAGGGAGAAAGAAACTAGGTTTTTCCTCTTCTTTACTACCGTGAATGATATTACCATTGAAATAATATTTGTGCATATAGATCAGCTCATCATAGCAAGTCTTGTAATCGCCATCAGTACTGGCAGTTATGATGGCATCAATGTAATCACACCTCTCACTTTCACAGATAGAGCGCCACTCCTTCCTCACTCGGCAGCAGTTATCCAGAATGCCATCTTTACAGGTACAGCGACGCCCATAGCTGTCATATTGAGTATCAGATCCACTGCATTTCTCTGGGGAAAAAATAATGTGCTATATTTGTGGCATGCCTGTCTAGGTGCCTAGCTAAGGTCTCTTTCCCAGCCTGAAATGTACATAAAATGCTAATTCCATAGTGGATGTTTGAGGCTCAAATGTGGGGAACCTTGCTGTCATAAACACTAGCCCATTGTAGCTGTATTTATGAACTTGCACCTACCTTTAGTACCGCTGTCCTTTGCCTTCAATAGATCACCACATACAGATAAATCAGGTACATGTTGCTTTACTGGCTTCTGAACAGCTTTGTCATGTTTGCGAGCAGTTCCTACAGGCCTCTGGAAGTTAAAGATTGCCTTGGGAATTGGAAGAGATGGAAATGCTGAATTCGGAGTCAGATACTGGTCAAACGGGCCCATGTAGGGTCTTCCATATTCGTCGCTTCCCAAATCACAAAAGTGACCTGGGAAATGATTGTTGTGGTCATGAGGTGCATAAGGGTCATGAAGATAGGAGAGGTGGTCCACAGTAGGCCCTATATAGTGTGCATGCACATGTGATTACATAACTGATAGGTAATATGTACTTACTTCTCCCGCACACTACAGAGAGAGCTATTTGTAGGATGAGCAGTCCAGCAAGCATATCTGGAACAGTGGCCCTGAAGATGAGTGAAGTCAAGGGTGGAAGAGTCTCCTTTTATACAGCCTAAAGTTGGTGACCGCAGAGATGTGGGAGCATCCACAAGTGATATAGGTGGGTTATTTGATACCATATCTGTTGTAGGCCACCACAGCCCAACAGTACACTGGACATAATTATATATTTATGCCATAATGATCCCTACCTGCAAATGTTTTCCCTATTTATCAGATGCATTTTTTTTTTGTAAGCCAGTCTTTTGATTACAGAACCCTTGGTATTAACCATCATATGACACACTGGTATAACCTGAGTGCTAAAAATTGAAGTATTAATGTAATCATCAGGAATTCACTGAGTAAAGCATTTCATGATCAATCTGCCTTCCTTATTGAACTACAGTTGCCTATGGACTTACTGCTGATTTGATAGCAGTGTTGTAACCTGTGCTATCATTATAATACTACAGATAAAAGTATTCCAATCAGTGACTAAGCTGAATAATAATTTAATAACCTTAGTTCTAGGATGTCTGGGATTGCATGTTTAGGATCTCTGCTATTGTATTTGTAATCTAATGTGAAAAGGGTCCATTTATTGACATTAGTGTTTTGCAATGGATGGTTTGCATGATCTAATATGTACCCCATCCCTCACATGATTTGTATCATCCATAGCCCATTGCTTCATGTAGCTGATATATGTAAACCTGTGAATGCCAATAATTTAATGTGGTGATTCTCTTATTTTTCTAGGTTAGCAACCTTGGAAACCGAAGCTGTATAAGTGTGGTGGTTTAAGCCCCAAGTGACTTTTCCAAGGAACTATTCCAAGCTTTTACTTGTTTCAGGTGATTTTTTTTTACTAGGAATTCTATTTGAAAGGTTGCATTCATGTGAAACCTGGAGATTGTATATCATATCCTCACAGCAAATAGCAGCAGTGGGAGGAGAATATTCACAATGTGTTATGTATGGATTTGAATTAATTTTTCAGTCCAGTCTTCAATTAAATCATATTGCAGTTACCATCAGTTCTGCAAGTCACTTGGTATGTATGTGATAGGTGAGTTATAACTTCATTGTACGCTATATAAATCTTTCTATTGGTAGGTTCAAACTATATATAATTGCAAATGTAATCCATATCCGTGTACCCTGATGTCACTGAACATGATGACTGGAGTACTTGGTGTCACCAAAGTATTGAAACTAAAAAGGTTCTTCTCTCAAAATAATGGAACATGAAGTAAAAAAAAAAAAACAGGTGCATGGTAGGCTCCAATTGGGAAGATGAGGCAGCAACAATGATACTTCAGTAATTGTCTATATTTGAAGCCAAACAACAACTGCTGTGTATGAGTGCCTTCCAAATTATTAGATTTAGGGCGACTAGAGTTGTGGGGCCCAACTCCTTAGGGTGGTGATGTGGTGGTGTCCCCAGGGCACTGGTGTGTTGGTGCTGTGGTGGTGTCCCCAGGGCACTGGTGTGTTGGTGCTGTGGTGATGTCCCCAGGGCACTGGTGTGTTGGTGCTGTGGTGGTGTCCCCAGGGCACTGGTGTGTTGGTGCTGTGGTGGTGTCCCCAGGGCACTGGTGTGTTAGTGATGTGGTGGTGTCCCCAGGGCACTGGTGTGTTAGTGCTGTGGTGGTGTCCCCAGGGCACTGGTGTGTTAGTGCTGTGGTGGTGTCCCCAGGGCACTGGTGTGTTAGTGCTGTGGGGTGCTGGTGTGATGGTGCTGTGGGGCCCTGGTGTAATGGTGCTATGGGGTCCTGGTAGATGGTCTGTGGTGGTGGTGGGTGGTATGGTGGTCTTAGGGGGAGCTCCTCCCCTGGGGGGAGGTGACCGTTGTTCCTTGTATTCCATGTTATCCCATGTTAATATTAATAATTGGCACACTAATATTGATAGTGTAGTGCAACAGAAAATTTCAGTTAGAAATCCCACACCTTTCCTTCCTCACAACTAACATGCGAGGAAGGAAAAGGTGTGGGTGTTAGGTGTGGGTGTTAGGTGTGAGGGAGGAAAGGTGCGAGTGTTAGGTGTGAGGAAGGAAGGTATGGGTGTTCAGTGCGATGTGTGGATGTTAGGTGTGAGGAAGGGAGGATTGTAGAGGCAGTGGGGATAAGACTTTGGTTTCCATTTGTAAGGTTGCCTTCATAAGAAATCACCACAACAAATTGGTGGCAGGCTCAAATCATCATAGAGCAGCTGCATCAAAACGTTCACAATGGATGATGTAATGGGTATGCTTTGAGATGACTCCATCTGATAGAGAAGAAGAGATTTGATGTCCTTTGATGTAGGTTGGGCACAGTTCAGATAAAATTAATAACTATTGTAAGGGCCTTAACACAGGCTTATGCATATTTGGGTGCATTCAATGCGAATTAGTGTGAACTTCAATTCTCTTTCCTAAGAATATATAATTTGATTTTTGACAGTTGTGGATTACAATGCCATTGTTTTAACTGAGCAATGTTATCTTAGACCTCACCTATGAGGATTTTGCCACATATGACATGCCGAACTAACCTGTGTTTGGCAACTGATCGTACTGTAGTATGATTACGCTGAATTTTAACCTTAATTCAAATCCAGAACATAATCCGTTGTTAATAATAGAACATTAGAAGAATTCTAAGGAAAAAGTTCACCTTACAAAGAAAATCTTGGGAACAATTGAAAAGTTACCTGGGGCTTACACCACCCCACCTTGGGCTACAGTTTCCAAGGTTCTATTTGTAAGGTTGCTTTCCTAGGAAAAGAAAATCAATTTATTGGCTAACGGGTGTTGTTTTGGTGCACTGACATTCTTTTCAAGCACTGCTACTACACTAAACTACACTACACAATTCCTAGGAAAGAGTCCACCATACAAATAGAATCTTGGAACAATTCTTAGGAAAAAGTCCACCTTACAAATAGAATCAACTGATTGGAACAATTCCTAGAAAAAAGTTACCTGGGGCTTACACCACCCCATCTTGGGCTACAGTTTCCAAGGTTCTATTTGAAAGGTTGCTTTCCTAGAAAAAGAAAATCAATTTTTGGCATTCATGCATTCAGCTGCATGCAGCATTGGGCTATGTGCTGGGCATACTTGCTCCTTGCCCACAGATAGTGAAGGAGATATGAGTAATACATGTACATGTATAATGGAGGGGTACAGATAAGAGTAGTGAAGGAGGGTACAGTATAGTAGATATGATAGGGTACAGATACTAGTACTGAGTTATGAAGATGCTACCCAATTTCTTACAAGTAGCCCACCCCCAACATCTCCACAGTTACAAAAAATTAACTGAACCATCCCAGCTCCTTAAGTTACTAATTGGACTACTTGTATCTGTAGAATTATAATGCAAACACAAGTTACAACCTACTGTCATCAAATAGGCAATAAAATATTTAATCACTTAGTGTTCTGTCATGTCCAGCAACAAAGGAAAGATTTCAAAAGAAATCTTGGTAATGTTGACAGTTCCAGCAGTAACTGAAGTATGACAACAAAACTAGAAGGCGACAAGCCACAAACTACATCAAGAGCACAAAACAGAACATGTATGGCACTTAAAAAAGACAAATGGTTAGAATAACCATGTGTGTACACTTAACACAGGCAACAGTATTTCAGCTGTGGAAAACAGATTGATCATCAAAGCCATTACTCCAGTTTTGAGTGGTTGCAATTCTGTGTTCGTGTTCATTACAAAGTCAATAGTACTTCATAGCTGTCAATTAAGTTGTGTCAGAGTGTCAGATGATGATTAATATCAAGAGTTCCACATTCAACAAAGACTCACATGCATAATCACGTACAAAATGGCTTACAGAAAATGCACTGTCGTTTAGCAAAATATATTATCAATGTATATCAAATTCCCCACCTCTAAGGTCTTATATTACTTGTGGATGCTCCCACATCTCTGTGGTCACCAATCTTAGGCTGTATAAAAGGAGACTCTTCCACCCTTGACTTCACTCAACTCTTTAGGGCCACTGTTCCAGATATGCTTGCTGGACTGCTCATCCTATAAATAGCTCTGTCTGTAGTCGGCGGTAAAAGTAATTACATATCACCTATGCAGTGGTGGATTAACCAGGGCGCAGCTGCAGGTGGTGAAAAATTGCCAGGCCCACCGACGATAGGGGCCCATCAATTCACATATTTACATGCCTACAATTGATGTACTTAAGAAACAATAAAGCAGTGCCAGCTCAGCACAGTGGAGTTGAAGGAGGCCCCCATGTGCATTAATTGGTTAATCTGGCACTGCACCTCAGTATGAGCTATGTAATCACATGTGCATGCACACTATACAGAGCCTACTGTGGACCACCTCTCCTATCTTCTCAGTACACATCATTAAATCCCTTCTTTCTTTCTCCCTTGGCACACAGCTAGAGGCATTGTGAGGAAGAGACACCCCCACAGTTACAGTTCCTTATTGGGACTGGAGTCAGCAAGCACATAATTGGACTTCAACTGTTTGGGACAGTGGATGTGGCTTTGGAGCAGATGGTGTATAACGATCACAAAGTTTCTACCGGGGTTTTCAATGCTGACCAGTTGACACCACCAAATGGCCAACCATTGAGCAGGAGGTTCAATAGTACACTTCGAAATGAGTGTTTAAATGAGTTTTTAGGAGCTCTGACATTGACCACACAGGATTTTCTCCAGGGGCACAGAGATGTTCAGTGGCGGAGCTAGGGAGGGGGGGGGTTGGAGGGGGCTTGGCCCCCCCTGTGATTTAAGCTTGTACAGTAAATTCTGCAGTTGGCCCCCCCTGTGATTTATTAACCTTGTACAGTGATGTCTGTAGTTGGCCCCCCCTGGCCCCCATCCCCACCTCCCACTGGTTAAATCGGTCAACAGCAGACCGCGCACACTAGTTGAACTGGGCGACAGCGGACAGCACCCCCCCCCCCCCCCCCCCCCCCCCCATTGGTTGAATTGGCCTTAAGTTGCCCCCCCCCCCCCCCCCCCCCCATTGGTTGAATCGGCCTTAAGTTGCCCCCCTCCCCCCCCCCCCCCCCCCACAGTAAAATCCTGGCTCTGCCAGTGGAGATGTTGAACTCCATCATGGCCAGTTCACTACCACATTGGAGGAGAGAATGGAACAATGTGTGCAATAACATCTGCCAATGATCCGATATTCTTTTTCCTCATGGGTTCGTAGACAAATTGTGGGCTGACTGCCATGGAGGCCAAAGGCAAATACCTCCACTTGGAATTTTATGCCCGCAGTGAGCATAACATACCTGAAGGAGCAACACCAAAACAAGTATTCAACTTACTTGATCAACCAGATGGTGTAGAAGTATGCATCCAGCCTCCCTTTACACCAATGATGACATCGGGCAGTTATGCACCCATATGCTCTCAGGATATGCTGTTCAAACTGTTCCACACCAGCCCAAGAGATGCGTTAATAGCAAAGCCAAAGTGAAGGTGTTGGCTGAAGATGGTTACTCTGACAATGCCCCAGTGATATACCAGCCACATGGAGGAAGTGTGGATTTGGAATAACACATTTTCCCGCTCCTTAGCTGTTAACCACACAGCCTGCCCAGCTGATGCACCTCATGTGCACTGGAATTAAATTTTCTTGTGTGCCCATGTGCTGTATGCAGGTGCACATGGGAGCACACATGTAGGCCTATGCATTGGTTATAATTTGCATCATGTGTAGTGTTGTGTAGTAGCAGTTCAAATTATTTGATAACAATGTCAATACACCAATCAATCACCAGTTAGCTAGGTACAAATATGTACTGGGCATGCACCTACACACTCTAAATATTGCCCACTCGTATATTACACTCCTCCCAAATAGGTCCATTCACACTATTTGCAATTAATATTGGGATGCCGATGTTCTCATTAGGGTACTGCTGCACACATTCAGACTGCAATGGTCTTGTCTTGGTTCCTGAGACATTGAAAGTTCCACACATACAGACCAAGCTGCACAGATATTTCATTTGGCTTTGGTACCTGAGCTGTGATAGGTGGACCTTTTTTCTGAGGTATAATTCACATCACAAAATCTCAAATACCAAAATCTCCAATACCATTATCACATGGTTGGTCCATTAGTTCTCATAATGCTTTCCCTGGGGTACTCATAAGGTTGGCCTGATGCTTGTTAGATATCGAGGGCAAAAGCCCGTAGAGTACTGCCCAAGTTCACGCCATTGTTTGCACACTGAAGGGCAGACAGCTGGGGCAATTGCTACCTAGCCAGTAAGGACTGGTGACAAGCACTGGCCACCATTGTGCTGGCCTGCATACCAAACCATGATGCTGGCCATGGTTAGGTAGCTATTGGGGTAGAAGCCCAGGTGGTGTGAAGTTATAGTGTAATTGGGGGGGGGGGGGGGGGGGGGGGGGGGGCAGGCACTGGAATACATGTACAACTTGTGTGCATGCAAAAGGTGAGTGCAGCAACACTGTCTGGAGAGCTGTGTCAGAGGGCCCTTGTCTGCACTGTCTGTCCTTAAGATTGAGTTATTGTTAATACTGTTCTACATGTTATGTTTATCTCAAATTAGTCAATTATTGTTAGATCGTTCACATGCACACTTCCAACTTAGTCCTAGCTCTTGAGTAAGTCCATCAGAAGTCTCTTGGTTTTCAGATTTTAATAATAATTCTTGTGCTAGCCATATGGCCATCACACTGTTTATTTATTAATTAAATGATAATTGGTAAAGTTTGATGATGGAGCAGCACTTCCTGCTCTGTTACTGCATCACATTCTAAAATAAGATTAGTGTCTGTAATTGCTTAACTTAAGCATTCGTGTATGCATCCTATCAGTGTTTGGCATTATTACAAATATGGCATTGTACAATCATTCTTCTTTGTTGCTGTCCTATCTAAAGGCAGTCGGCCATCTTTGGGTCACTATCGATGGCCCTCTTCAGAGCTGCTCGCAGGTCAGGGTTATCAGAGGCCAGGATGAACTTGACCATCATCTCAGCTAGCTGCTGGCTGCTTGATGTACTGCTTGGCTCAGCAGCCACTGGGTCTGCACACTGGTTTGCAACAACAGTACAGGATTTGGACCTTGGCCTCTGCATTGCTGAGGGGGATAATGGAAGATTGCTTGGCGAGGGAGATGTGGGGCGATGGGGTTGGGCAGGAGCAGGAGAGGTGGGGTGACTAAGGTGGGCTCTCATCCTGGCATTGTCGCTTGCTTGTGAGCAGATGTGAACGCTCTTAGGCCTCGGCTTGTCACTGGACCTCCTGGCAACTGAGCCAGCAGCATTTGGTGAAGCTGTTTCTATGGTGATGGTAGGGATAGCTGTGTAGGTTTGGTTATGCTTATTGATAGATTGCCTGCACGGAGAGAAATATCCGCTCAGTTTTATGCTACGTGTGTTGTGCATGTGAATATTTGTGTGGTGTATAATTTGAAGCACTCTTCTATCTCATTTTCCCTCCTAAAGTTTGACAGCCCCACCCCCAGACCATGTCCCACAACTCACTTTCGTGGTGGCTGGCTATATTGGTGCTTAGGAACCCACTTTTCTTGGGACAGCTGCAAAGTACACATATGGGTTCATTAACTCCATTATTTATTAGCAGCATCAATTTTTTTTGCCTAATATCTAAAACAGAAATTTTATGATTCTGATATGATACAAACATCAAAGATCCCATTACTGCTAGCGTTTTTATTTTTTATTTTTAAAAAGGAGCCACTGTTCTGCTAAAATATCAAAATTACAATGCAAAATTAGGAAATCTACATATACCATTTATATTAATAGCTGTAATACCTCAATGACATCTTGTTGTCCTCCAAGGTGAGCCAGGTGAGAGGAGGGAACCAGTCCTGTGTGTCCAGCATATGTGGCCTGCCACCAGCCATCCAGGGACCTCTGGGTCACAGTGAGGACTGCATCCTTTGGGAATGTGAGCTCATCTTCATTCTCTGCTATGTATGCTTCTGTGGCCACATATGTCTGCTGCTCAGAGGCTGGTGCATGACAGGGTATAAGGTTAGGATGGATAGACACTTGGGGAAGAATGCAATTCAACAGCTACCTTGATTTGGTATAGAGGTCTGCTCATCTTCTCCGGAGTGAGTCTCTAGATAAGATGAAGGAGCCCATCCCTCCATCTCCTCTGTGCTAACAAACCACCAGCCTGCAGACACCATCAATGGCATGTTCAGCCTCTCTACACCCAAGGTATGGACTCACCATCCTCCATTTTGTCCAACACGGTGATGAGGTCACCAGCTTTGAAGCTCACCTGACCAGGACCCTGTGCCTCATAAGACTCTATGGCTCTGTACATCTCTGCCTCAACCTCCACCCCCTGATCTGCTTGTCCATCATCAGGTATGCCTGCAAGTGCACCATTCTTAGCATACCATCACAAGCATTCATTTCCACCATCTCACATACCCCTCTGCATCCCCCACACCTATATGTGCCACCTCCATTTGCTAACTTACTGCTTAGGAAGCCAAGAACATCCTCTTCATTAGTAAACGATCCCCTCCTCAGATATGAGAGGGGAAGCCATCCACTTCTGCCGTCCTTCTGACACATGCACCATCCTGAGGAGGGATCACATGATCACAGAAGGGTGGGTGGTGCACATAACACTGCTGATCATATGATCATAGAAAGGTGGGTGGTGCATGTCACACTGCTAGTCATGTGATCACAGATATGGGTGGGTGGTGGCATGGTGCTCATCTGCTTATCATTAGGAAAAGCTCAAGCTGCTTATAAGGGCGGTGAAAGGGTCAACTTACTAAGTCTAATCAACTCAATAAGTCTAATATAACACCAACTGTATTTTAGGCATTCAGCTTAGCGATACATTTAGGTAATTCATCACACCTTCACTATGGCTGAAATGATGTAACATTCCAATTGCCTATACCTGATGGGTCCTTTGCCATTACTACAATGCAATCTCCCAGCTTCACGGACAACTCAGATTTGTCCTCTGCTGTGAAGTCTTCCATGACATAGTTCTCCTCAAACAAGCTCCCTGGAATGGAGGCGTGGTGTGAAGTGGGCATGGCCTGGTGGTGCAATATGTGTGCATGCCGTACCTGATGGTATCACTTGTGGGTGGAGAGAGAGAAGTCTCTTCTGATCAATCCTGCAATGATTGTATTAAATATCTTTACATTTGGAAGCAGTAATTGTAATATTTCAGAACACTTCAGGAGGAGATGTGGTGGAAGGAGGTGCTTATTTGAGGGGGAGGGGCAGTACTTACTTAGGAAGCTTTTTATCACCCAAGTGACTGCTGAAGAAGTTGAGAACATGATTGTCTTGGGCTATGGATGGATCCTTACTCACGAGGGTCTGATGGAGAGCGGGAAAAAAATGCACCAATAGGTGGAAAGTGCGCAAGTGTATAGATAGCACTCTTACTTGGCAGTATTTATTGATGGTGTCCAATCTTGCTTCTGCAACCCTTGCAACGTTGCTCCGTCCAAAAATAATTCGTTCTGCAGTTGGAAACATACATGTATATTATGTATATCAAAGTCATCATAGGGTTTAAAAG
This sequence comes from Spongilla lacustris, assembly GCA_949361645.1. Classification (NCBI taxonomy): domain Eukaryota; kingdom Metazoa; phylum Porifera; class Demospongiae; order Spongillida; family Spongillidae; genus Spongilla; species Spongilla lacustris. The sequence continues at coordinate 641,770 of OX442431.1, forward strand.
ACTAGTCATTCTCCTTCATTGTCATGCAAGTCTTCACTTTGTATCTCTTCAGAAAGTGCACATGCATCAGGTCGTGGGATTTTGCATGGTCTGACTTTTTACTGATATTCATTCAAATTTAATGCAATAATAGTTTGCAACATTGTATACATATTGTATTGGAATCTAGATCGCGATAAACGGTTACTAACTTACTGGGTAATGGTGGAATTGTTTTCATGGACTCTGGATACGCTGACTTGAGTACTTCCTGCACGAAAGTTATGCCGGAACATGATTTAATGATTATTTAGCAAACGTATAATTATATATAAATTATATAATAATATATATAATTATAATTATTATATTATATATATACGTACGTACGTGGAGAGAGAAGAAATCGTTGTAGCGTCTGTAAATCTCGAACCTTTCGTTGTTACTCCAGACCACCGTCACCACGAAAACCTGCACATGCATGTAAATATTTGAAAATGCGTTCGGTCAAAGAATATAGATACGTCTACTAGTAGGTATGGCCGGAATGTAGATTAGATTAAAATTGCAGCTGATCCAGTATTACCCAAATTTCAATAATGCAATGATTTGGAGGGTTATTGCGGCACGGCTGTTACAATTGGACAAAAAGGGTCATAATTAGAGCACAGGAAAAAGATTTACGGTTCAACAACCGCTTTCCCTTTACAAGCTCATTAAAGTTTCAACTTAAGGTTTCCGCAGCCAATCGATCTAATGGGAATAAAATTGCAACAAACGGTAACTAGAACTTGTCTTCTTAGTAGATTTAGCCTCACGCATCCATTAGCCTTGAGTGGCGCACTGCATTTCGTTCCGCGCATAAGATGGTACTTTTTAGGCGGGAAAAATAGCATAAAATCACGACTGTGTAGCTTTTTTTCCGCCCTTATAAGTGCTGTCGGTAAAAAAACAGCTTATAGTGGTATCTTTGCCAGGTAAGAATATGTTTTCAGTCCGTGGTGCCGCGTCTCCTACGCCCTGCTATAATTATTTGAACACACATACCCAAATTATGAATAACGCGCACCACAAGAATGGAAGTGCAGCACTAGATGATCTGTGCCGAGTGTGGGGGTGCATATTGCATAGAGGGTTCATATGGGTACAGCAACAGATGGCACAGCTCACCACAGACCATCATAAAACTGAAATGATCACCCCATGAGACTGAATGAGTGTACATAGGGGCATTGGATGGGTGTGTGTGCATGGGGGACATTGGATGAGTGTACATAGGGGCATTGGATGGGTGCATGTGCATTGAAGGCATTGGATGGGTGTACATGGAGGCATTGGATGGGTGTACATGGGGGCATTGGATGGGTGTACATGGGGGCATTGGATGGGTGTACATGGGGGGCATTGGATGGGTGTACATGGGGGGCATTGGATGGGTATACATAGAGGGGGCATTGGATGGGTGTACATGGGGGCATTGGATGGGTGTACATGGGGCATTGGATGGGTGTACATGGGGGCATTGGATGGGTGTACATGGGGGCATTGGATGGGTATACATAGAGGGGGCATTGGATGGGTGTACATGGGGGGCATTGGATGGGTGTACATGGGGGCATTGGATGGGTGTACATGGGGGACATTGGATAGGTGTGCATGGGGGCATTGGATGGGCATTGGATGGGTGTACAAGGGGGCATTGGATGGGTGTACATGGGGGACATTGGATGGGTGTACATGGAGGGTATTGGATGGGTGTTTGTGCATGGGGGGCATTGGATGGGTGTACATGGAGGGCATTGGATGGGTGTGCATGGGGGCATTGGATGGGTGTACATGGTGGACATTGGATGGGTGTACATGGGGGACATTGGATGGGTGTACAAGGGGGGATGTACATGGGGGACATTGAATGGGTATACATGGAGGGTATTAAATGGGTGTGTGTGCAGGGGGGGGGGGGGCATCAGATGGGTGTACATGGGGGACATAAATATCCCTCACTCTATGCAACGCTATATGGGTACTGACAGCAATAGATGGCAATCACCCCACAAGCCTGGATGAGTGTACATAGGGGCATTGGACGGGTGTACATGGGGACATTGAATGGGTGTACATGGTGGGTGTACATGGGGGACATTGGATGGGTGTACATGGAGGCATTGGATGGGTGTACATGGGGACATTGGATGGGTGTACATGGAGGGGGCATTGGATGGGTGTACATGGGGGGCATTGGATGTGTGTGCATGACCCATGTGGGGCATTCGATGGGTGTGTGTGATGGGGGACATTGGATGGGTGTACATGGGGGGCATTGGATGAGTGAACATAGAGCATGGTTGTACAATAACATGTGGCCAACTTCATGGACCATGGTTCCAGTAAAACCCCAGCAGCCTTGTTTCCAATACCACAGGCCTTGGCTCCACTCAGACCTCATTGCTTGAATACCATATGCAGGAATGGATAGGCCATATGCACTATATGCAGGATGCTGCCTCGTGGGAGAACGGCCCGGGCTGTGCATGTCTTTTCATAACAGCCTTGGTTGGTGGCCCCGTTGCAGGTGGGTTTCACCTAGTATGCATCCAGAGTGCAATCCATCTTTACCAATGCATAGAAAAATAGCCAATACACTGTATAGAATATGGTGTCGTGGGTGATAGCGCTAAAAATAGCAATATTCTGAAGGCTCACAACTTCTAGTAGAATACGCGGCACCACGAGATGACATTGGAAAATATAGAAAAAACCTACAGGCTTTACACTGTTAAAATTTCAAGGTACTTTATAAGGGCGGAAACTTTACCAGGGCAACGTTTATCCTCCTAGGTCGAGAATCACCCCGTGGATTTGCAAGCTAATGCCACATCCAGGATTGAACGATAGCGCCAGAGATGCACATCATTAATACCAGTAGACATTGTAGAAACTGTACATAGACAACGCCGGCACTGTATCGAAACGGTCTGTACAAAAAGGTCCATCCACAAGAACAGATGTGTTGCTAGGGTCGTAATTAGGTCCGTTGCTATGAAAAAATTTCGTATCAAGGGGCGTAGCCTTTTTGTCCAAGGTTTCAATGTGGCGGAACGAGCAATCTCAGCACACTGATGTCAGCATTTTAATATTCAAACAATCAGACCGCTGTATATGTTTTGCTGAGTGGTGGTCTAGCACAAAAACGTGAACGTTTCACGCTTTCTTCTTGCCATACTCAGTGACGTCTATACCCAGACCTATTCGGGCTATTGCATACATCATACATATTGCTATTACATACATCATGACATATAAAGGTTTAAAATACTGATATTTTTGAGCGGGATAATTAAGCAATGACTGGGAGTTGCAGTCAGTAGTCTGACGCAGCCACACCATCGCGCTTTGCGGAGGGTCTGGACTCTGGAGACATTACCAAATCGGTTCTAAAACTTAAAAGTTATTAAATTTAATGTTACCTTATATACAGACTTCAGAGGAATGCCAGAGTTGAGTGTTGCAGTACCTACACCTGGAATGATGTGCCAGTACTGCTATCGCAGCTACAACAGCTTCCTTTTTGAGGTCTTTTTTTAGCCACATCTGCCGCAGTAGCCATTTTTAATTACATTCCTCGTAACGTTATAACGTAAACATTGTTTTGAGAACCGATTTGGCTCCTAGGTGTAGGCTGTGATGACCACAAAAATGTATAGGACTTGCAACTTGCATGGAAAGATGTACCGTTTTCTACTTTCTGGCTTATAGAAGTCATGTATAAGTTTATAAAAGCTGCACTATAGGCAAATATATACATTGCTGTACATTTAGAAAACGAGTCATTTTCTCAATAAGCTAAAAATCTTACTTGTAGTGCGTTGGTAGCGGGCGAACAAACCAACGTGTTTTTTTCAGTGAAAAAAAGCTTGAAACACGTATAATTGCCATCCGAATTATTTCCACCAGTGGGTGTGGCGTAACATTGGAATGCCCCTCGTTTCCAGTCTCTGTGCCTACATCATTCCGTAGCGTATACGTAATGATTACATAATTCCTTACCTCACGAAAGGTCACCTTTTAATAAAATTCGACCCTACCTTTCCCGAAGGCTTGCGTGTAATTTGAGACTGGGAATTAAATGTTACTGAATATCGCCTGAAATTCTAAGGTAAAACAGAGCTTTAATTCTAATGCAAGTGTAGAGTCTCTG
>OX442431.1:650946-687616 GCA_949361645.1 Spongilla lacustris
TCTTTAGCTACCGTACAGGAGATAAAGTTATCCCCAAGTAAGTGTGAGATGTGCTCCTCCCCCTAACAACAGGAGGATAAGCTTAATTGTCTGCATGGCTTTATTATTCTAGTTTTTATTAACAGGATAAATTATGACAGAATCTCTCTGCACCCACAAGGAATACCAGGAGGTACTTATCTTTATTAAGTGAGGAAGGTATTGCAACCTTATACCTTGTGTACAGGGAACATGCTGATGGAGGAGCATCAAGTCCTCCAAGATGTTACCGGAGAATATAAAACTGAACTCTCTGTTAAGTTTGGTGATGTGGTGATGGTGTTAGCAAAGGATCTATCAGGTGAGGATGTACATGATGGCAAAGAGTCCAGCACTGAGATGAGGGGTGTGTCGGGTGAGGGTATGTGATGCAGCAGAGGAAGATCCACTAGAGCTGGCAAAGTGATGTTGGAATGCATATTTGTGTGTGTATGTGTGTGTATGTGTGTGTATGTGTGTGTATGTGTATATGCATGTGTGTGTGTACCTCAAGTGATTGGAATTAGTGAGAAGGACAACAATGAACTCAATGCTTCAGTGTGACTATGAATGAAGCCAATTGTATTTTAACGTTGAATGGTTATACTGGTAATTATTATGGTTTATTATGTTCATCTGTTGAGCATCCCATGAGAGGTAACTTTTAATAAGGGGCCGTCCATAAAATACATCACACTAATTATGGGGCCATTACTGTAGGACGCTATCCCTTACCTACCCCTACACATGATGGCATGACAAGTACATATCAGGTCTACAACTATGAGTACCAAAGCACACATAATGAATGATGCATGCATACAATCAATAGGTCACTACAGTAGTGTAGGAAAAGGGGGGTTGGGGGGCAGGGGGGGCAACTGTACCCCCATTTTTAAAAGTAGGGGGGCCATGCCCCCCACTTTTACACCAGCGATTGTGTTTCAAGTGCCAGATAAGTGCATAATTTGTAATGAATTGCACTGATTCTAGTGTAGTTTTTTAACGTCTTAATTGCAAAAAGTGTTGGCTTCTGGGGTACAGCCCCAGACCCCAATGGGGGAGCTTACAGCACTCCCCTAGCTGGCTTGGTGGTAGGCGTACCCCTCTCCCGCACCCTCCCCATGGTGACCATCAAAGTTTGCCCCCCCCCCCCCCCCCCCCCCCCACTTTTAAACTCATTCTTATGCCGCTGCACTATAATGTGTGCACTCTTGAGGTGTGGCAGATCATGTGATGCACACTTGAGGTGTGGCAGATCATGTGATGCTCTCCTGCTGTGTAGGATGGTACATGTGCCAAAAGGATGGAAGGAATGGATGGGTTCCTGGGTCGTTTCTGGTATCAAAGTCTGCAGTGGTGAGTGTCAACCTTGATGATGTCCTCGGGTTTGCAGGTAACACTGCTGCTGGCCTTCAGAGCAGTAAGTCAGACTCAACATGTTTGCATCATACTGTACCCCTGTTGAAATGGAATAGTTCCTTACAGTATTCCTATATGCAATGATGATATGGATATGTGCTACATGACATAGTCAGCTTCTTATGTGGTACACGTATGCACGCCCCCTCATAATTACAAGCATGAGTTACCTCACTATTGGTGACTTATAAAATAGGAAATGATGTAATTTGGATATATCAAAGTCATCAGAATGTTATGAATACATTGTCACAGGTGGACATACAGATCAGGGGGTGGAGGTTGAAGCATTGATGTACAAAGCCATAGAGTCTTATGAGGCACAGGATCCTGGTCAGGTGAGCTTCAAAGCTGGTGACCTCATCACCGTGTTGGACAAAATGGAGGATGGTGAGTCCATACCTTGGGTGTAGAGAGGCTGAACATGCCATTGATGGTGTCTGCAGGCTGGTGGTTTGTTAGCACAGAGGAGATAGAGGGATGGGCTCCTTCATCTTATCTAGAGACTCTCTCCGGAGTAGATGAGCAGAACTATATGCCAAACCAAGGTAGCTATGTAAAATGTCATCTCCCATGCACCCTCCTTCCCCAAACAAATGTAGTTAATTAATAATAACCAATTAAAACTCTAACTATCGTGTGTGAGAAACATTTGCCATTGGAAATGAAAGTTAAATTGTTTTCAGTTGTTTGCACGGAAATTTATTCTGCGACACTGTGTCTAAATTTTATCAAACGAACCTACTCAGTTGTTATTATTTATTTTCTTTCACACTGCATGAGCATGAGTCAGTGAAACAATTTGGGTACTCAGATGTCAGATGTTTCTGTAAGAGTGTCCCATAGGATGATGTATGATGTATGATGTGACGAATTGCATTGGATGGAAAATTAGTAGGTCTGTATTGACCTTAATATACCAATAAAAACTTTTATGTATATGGCATTATAAAATCTTTCACCTTCTGTTTCCATATCATGCTGGCTCTAACATACCTTGTTATCACCTTATCCTGACAGGTGATGAATCCAATACCTACATGGTCACAGATGCATACATGGCAGAGAATGAAGATGAGCTCACATTCCCAAAGGATGCAGTCCTCACTGTGACCCAGAGGTCCCTGGATGGCTGGTGGCAGGCCACATATGCTGGACACACAGGACTGGTTCCCTCCTCTCACCTGGCTCCCATTGGAGGACAGCAAGATCCTGATGCAACTGTAAGAGTAATGAGAGAGGAACTGCTTATTTATTAAGTGGAAGGTGGCATGTCTAAGCACAAGCACTACTCACTCCATACTTGCATTCCCACTCTACTTACAGATGCACAAATAGTTATGTAAGAAGTAGGAGGTGATAAGCTGTGTCACATAGCTACACTCATTATGCAAAAGGGAGAGGTGTGATGTAGATGTAGCATATCGATACCATTGTACATGTCTGACATTTCATGTCTAGCACGCTCATCTCCCTCTTGTCCTCATGCCATGTTGTATCAGCTGTCCCTGACAAATTTGCTTGTCTTCACTCTCACAGGGCGGGCGCAAATTAACGGTGATGTAATCCATAGGGAGTGGCTCTGTCATAACGTACGACCACATTGAAGCGTATTGCGCAGGCCCTGCATCAATGAGTGCAGCGGCTTGCATACATGACATGGGCCATTTCTTCGGGTGAAATAGCTTGATTAATACTGGGTACAGGCAGTGCCCCCCCCCCACACACACACACACACCTGACCACAGCCATACTAGCTGACATCCTTGCCCACAATTGGGACAGAAGAAAGATTCTGGCCTTGGATGTCGCAGTCATTTTACTTTTTAATCACTGCCACTCTACCTGAGGCAAATTAAAAGATGCCTGTGGGCTGGTAACCAAATTTTTATGCATGATTGCATGAATCAGTCAAGGTGCTCTTGCATTTTAAAAGTAGTACTTGTTTTTTCAGATGCATGAAGATTTGGCTCTAAAACAGAGATACAAACAGCCACCAAGAAGGTAATACATGGCTATTCTAAGGGATGCTACAGCACAAGAGGGAATGATAATGCCCACAGCTAGCATGGACCAACCTTGAAACCTAACCTAAGACATTGCTCTTTTCAGATTGAAGATTTTGAACACAGTGGAAGGAGCTTCTGTTGGTGTTCCAGAACCTTCAAACGATTGTATGATTACTGACCTTAACTCTTTTGAGAGGTCACAAGGACAGACCATTCCAGAGGTCAGGACAAGGTCCCCATCACCAGTTCAATTCGGGACAAATTCCCCATCACCAGTTCAACTGAGGACAAATTCCCCATCACCAGTTCAACTGAGGACAAATTCCCCATCACCAGTTCAATTCAGGACAAGGTCCCCATCACCAGTTCAACTGAGGACAAATTCCCCATCACCAGTTCAGCTCAGGACAAGGTCCCCTTCCCCACATCAGAGGCCTGTTCTTCAAAAGACTACGAGTACTTACAATACATTAAAGATATCTTCAGATCAGAGTGCTCAGGCAGCTGGGCCTCAGTTGCATAGAAAAGACCAGCTGCAAAGGTCCAGATCTTGCTCACCAAAATCAGACCAGATGCCTCCCCTTAGCAGCCATTTCAATGTTGACACCTCAAACACTTATTCACAGCAACACACTTGGGATGTGACTGCTCCAGATTACAACAAAGAACCTGGCACTGTGTTGCACAATCAGAGTGCTGACCACACCCTAATGACCTCATCACCTTGCTCCACATCTCCTGCTACCTGTGAACCAATATTTCCTCTGCCTCAAACCAATCCAACATCTTCAAGAACAGATGTGGTTGTTGATCCTGGTGAGAGCATTGAGCAGCTAGCTGCAGTCATAGTGAAGTTTGTGTTGGCCTCTGATAACCCAGAGCTGAGAGCTGCACTGAAGAGGATTGTAGATGGTGACCCTACCATTGCTAGGAGGTTGTAGTCATGTTGTACGGCTTTTGAACAAAATAGTTTGTTTTAGGATGTAGTATATATGTATAATTTCCCCAAGCAACTGCAGTGTTCAGGTTGATGCATTGGGTATTTATATCATACGTGCATGCACAGTGTTAATAATTCACTAACCATTTTTCATAACAATAAGTGCATGGGCCCAGTTGATATCAAGGCATGCTTGAGAAATCATTTATTCTTATACAAATCCCTTTAGAGACCTTGGCTCTATGACAAAAGTAAAATATTGTCTTGTCTATGTACATTTCGTAGTGGGACTGGTTACAGGATTTATTTTTATTGCTCAAAATTAAAAACTTGAATTTTATATATAATACATGTAATAATTATTTTAAAAATAATAATAGTACAAGATCACAAGCATACGGCAAGATAACACAAAGATAAATGACACTTAAAAGTTGTATACCTGTATCATATTGGGCTTAGACACTCCTAACCAGGACAGCCCTGGTTAGGATCATGTGTAAGCGGTCATAAATGTCAGCTGCTGCCTTCAATTTAGGCAAGCAAGACGAGAGACTAGCCGGGTGAATGTCTCTCAGTTAGGCCTCCCTACCCCAGGTCTCATACGTTTCTACCGCCAATGAGACACAGATCCACCCCATACGTACGTATAGGAGCCGCGCGCAATGTAAAGATAGATCCCAACACGCGATCCTAGGGCGGATCTCAGGGGGAGAGGCTGAGACCATATATCTGATATATGGAATAGAATTATTGAACGATAAATTTTTGACCATGAATTCATTGTCCATTTTCTCTCAACGGTGAAGCTTTGTCCAGTGAGATGCAGAGAAGTTTGAGTGCCGAAAGAAAAGCTATCGTCGCTGCAGTGGTGACGCACTATGAGAAACGTACCAACCCGTCAAAGCATTACGTGCGTTTTACTGCGTCCGACGCCCGTTAAAATAACACGCCGTGTTTGTTCGTGTATCTTCGTGTACACAGGTCTTTGCAATCTCGGTGACGTGGAACAATGACGAAAGGTTTGAGGTCTACAGACGGTACAGTGATTTCTTCTCTTTTCATGTACGCGCGCACCGTCGCAACTGGCATTGTATTTTAAAAAAATAACATGCACGCTTTACATGTACATGCGTACCATTTGCATCAGTCTCTGACGCGGTTCCCTTTGCTGTTGAGTGGTGTGCCGACAATTTGTTGCTGCCAGTGGCACCGTACATCAATTTTATTTTATTTTTCTACAGGAAATGTTTCCAGAATCAGTAAAAACTGTTCTTTCTCTACCAGGTAAGCGGGTTACGATTTAAAATACGGCGTGTGCAACGACCTTGCCAGGCTAACATTATATTTACGCCATAACATACCTGTTATTAGCTGCTAACAGCTAGTACATGTTAATGGTAACGTAATCGGCTAGGAAAGCAGTAGTACGTGAAATTCCACTCGTAAAAGTCTGACGGAGGAAGTGAGAGGGTGGAGGACATACCAAAGCTGGGTGTAGCCTGGGGACCATTTCATAGAAATATATTGTGTTTGAGAAAGAAGGAGCTATAGGAGGGGAGGGGGATTGAGGGGTATCAACTGAGAGACATTCTTTACCGTGTAGAACGTATCATCTTTGGAAGAAGCCATATTTCACGAGTTGCAGAAGCAAGATTAGATGCCATCAATAAATACTGCCAGGTAGGGTATGCATCGCTCACTATCTTATCCGTTGTCACAGTTCTTTTTCTCCTCCATCCATTGATCCCTCTCTGCAGATCCTTATGCACATGCACTCAAGCATATCACAAGCTCTACATGTCTGGAAGTTCTTTAGCTACCGTACTGGAGACAAGATCATCCCAAAGTAAGCATAGGGTTGGCTCTTTGCCCTTAGCAAGTGTAGGCTCCTCCCCTTAACAAGAATAGACCCCCCCCCCCCCCCCCCCCCCCTTATTACTAACTTCTCCTAGTAGAGGAGAAAGCTCCACTATCAAAAGACGCACATTTCAATGGCATTATTCTCTCAGTTATAATAACCAGCTTTCAATTAACAGAATAAACTATGACAACACCCCCTCTCTGCACCCACAAGGAATACCAGGAGGTACTTATCTTTATTAAGTGGAGGAAGGTATTGCAGTCTTATACCCTTGTGTACAGGGAACATGCTGATGGAGGAGCATCAAGTAATTGAAAACTTCACCGGAGAAGGTAAAACTGAACTATCTGTGAAGATTGGTGATGTGGTGATGGTGACAGCAAAGGACCCGTCAGGTGAGGGTGTGTATGCGATAGCAATATGACAACAAAGGTGTTATTGGATGTGAATGTCCTTAAGAAAAGAATAGTTAATCATTGTGCGCATTAGTGGCAATACTAAGAAACGTTATTTCGAGGTCTTAATCTGGAATCCTTGAAGGTACATAAACTCAATGTTGAATGACTTCAATCTTTCAGAAACATAGTTTTGAATGACTGCAGTACATGCATCACTGTATATCACATCCTCAAACTGCCTGATGAGTAGACAGACAATGCATTTCACCTCCATGGCATCCATGGATGTGTATTTGTCGGCATCAAATATATGTTTAAAATTACTGAAGTATAGTTGGTGAAACATTACACCACTTCTAAATTCTTTGAGCATGGCTTCAGTTGAATTGTCAAAAGTGCATTCCTGCAACACAATATTGAGAGTTTTATACCACCTTATCATTCTATCTTAACTATTGACCTGCTAAACGCTTAATCCAATCATTAACCAATATCTCCATATGGTGACTTCCCAAAATAGCCTCATGATGGTGAGATCATTTTACTTCTTTGTTACATCGTTGTTTATTAATATGGTAGGGGAGTATCCTATATTGCTAGGGAATAGTATCCTGCACTAGGGATGATGGTATCCCACAGGTATGCGATAGTATATCCTTATGACCAAGCCCCATGGGTTAGAAAGGGGCTTCAGAAAGTTTAGCTATAGGTATAAGCTACTGTCCTCTTTCCACACATACATGTAGCTTCTATCAGGTCTACAACCATGAGTAACAAAGCTAACAGTGAACGTTGCATGCATACAGTCAATATAGGTCACTATGCACTTAGCCTCACAGCCACATTTAGAGTACTGTATAGACCAGCTTGCCATCCTGTGGAGCTATTTCTCTTAAGCCATGCAGCCGATGCAGGCATATAATTACTGAGTCCACTGTAAAATGCATGATGACAAATAAGGTGTGGCAGGTCGTGTGAGGTGTGTGCATGTGATAGATCACATCGAATGTGCACTAAAGGTGTTAACAGATCATGTGATGCTCTCCTGCTGTGTAGGGTGGTTCATGTGCCAAAAGGATGGAATGTATGGATGGGTTCCTGGGTCATTTCTGGTATCAAAGTCTGCAGTGGTGAGTGTCAACACAGCTGATGTCCTCGGGTTCGCAAGCAGCATTTCAAATTGTACTGATTTTCAGAATAGTAAGTATAATATAGAGTAGGATATGCATCACAGTGCCTGGCATATTTGTACTTACCTTCTATTAACCCCCTGACAATGAGCTTTTCAAGAGCACCATATGACATCATGCATGCACCTGAACAAGGGGACTGCCTATTATAATGTGAATCCTTCTACAATATCACAGTGTGATCATAAAATAAGCCAAAGTCAGAAGAAGACATGCTAACAGGCTAACAACCAAGGGTTAATGAGATCAGGTGTGCATGCACGGCCAAGGCGAAGGAAGAGAATGGGGACCACAGACTCCCCAAATGATAATATCTCCCAAACTCGCCATGGGCTGTTGCTTGCCATGACTCCCACATTATGCTAGAGCTCACCACATCCATCCAACATACATTAAAAATATGAGAGTTGAAGCTGTGGATTTAAAACTGTTAATGTGTATTTAGAAGGCGGTTTATTTTAGGGATGGCGAGATTGAATGTCACCAATGAACAAGATCAGGGGGTGGAGGTTGAGACAGAGACGTACAGAGCCATAGAGTCTTATGAGGCGCAGGGTCCTGGTCAGGTGAGCTTCAAAGCTGGTGAACTCATCACCGTGTTGGACAAAATGGAGGATGGTGAGTCCATACCTTTGGTGTAGAGAGGCTGAACATGCCATTGATGGTGTCTGCAGGCTGGTGGTTTGTTAGCACAGAGGAGATAGAGGGATGGGCTCCTTCATCTTATCTAGAGACTCTCTCCGGAGAAGAGGAGCAGACCTCTATACCAAATCAAGGTAACTATCCCTCCCCTAATGTAGTAAACAATAGTAACCAGCCAAGGATCAATTGAAACTGTTTTTCAGAGTTCTTATTGATTTGCCCACTATTTTATCATTATGATTTGAATTATTGCCACATACAGGATGTGCAAATAATAACTTAACTATAGGATTATGTGGGATGTGATGGATGGCATTGGTGAAATATTTACATTGAACGCTGTCATTGCTGTGAATATAAACCCCTCTACATACCTTTACATGCAAATTAAGTTGCACAGTATAAAACTCTTTCACCATATCATGCTGGCCACATACCTTATTATCACCTTCTCCTGACAGGTGATGAGTTCAAGACATATGTGGCCACAGAATCATACATGGCAGAGAATGAAGATGAGCTCACATTCCCAAAGGATGCAGTCCTCACTGTGATCCAGAAGTCCCTGGATGGCTGGTGGCAGGCCACATATGCTGGACACACAGGTCTGGTTCCCTCCTCTCACCTGGCTCACCTTGGAGAGCAGCAAGATCCTGAATCAACTGTAAGAGTAATGAGAGAGGAACTGCATATTTATTAAGTGGGAGGTGGTAGAGGAACACTACTCACTGCATACGTGTATGCCCGCTTCACATACAGATGCACGAGCAGTTATTAAATAACTTTGCACACCTAATTATGTATGAAAGGTGTCATACTAGGTCCATATCTTACCACACAAACCACATACAAATCAAAGCACTTACACTAATTCACACACACATAAAAATGGAACAAGCACAGAAAATGGCATTGTCACTTTAAATATCATTCAGTATTTTAACATCAAATTCCAATGCATTTAATTTATTTTTAAAATTTGATGTAGAAATTCATTTTAGATGTATGCTTGAATTGTTTTACACACTTTGGGTGGAATATATTTTCAGATGCAACAAGAAGAATTGGCTCTAAAACAGAGTTACAAACAGCCACCAAGAAGGTAATACATCTTGCACTAGACCATGGCACTGGAGCTGGATATTATATATGGGCTGAGCATATATGGGCTGATACTATATATGGGCAGTGCATATATGGGCTGATACAATGACAAGTATGGGGACAGTTATGATGCATGTTAACAATCCTGGGGAAGAGGAATAATGTCCTAGCAAAGAGGCCACTACTGTATACCCTTGCATTTTTTTCAGAGCGTCTGTAATGAAGAGTTTGAAGACAAGGATTAAGGGTGTTGTTCCCAAACAAAAGGATGGTGTGATTACTGACCTCATAGACTTCACCTCTATCAAGATGTCTTCAGGACAAACCATTTTGGAGATCATTCCGGAGGTCAGCCAGTCCAGGACAAAGTCCCCACCACCAGATCAACCCAGGAAAATGTCCCTGAGTGCCAACACTGCAGATGTAACATCCAACATCTTAAAGATATTTGCACCTCAAAATACTCTAACTGATTTTCAGCAAGACACTCAGGATGGGGACACTTTAAACTGCAGCAAAGAACCTGGCACCCTGTTGCACAATCAGAGTGCTAATTACACCCTAATGACTCCATCACCTGCTGTTCATAGCTTCACCACATCCCCTGCCATTGATATCCCACGCTCCTCATCAGTTACCACACATACATCTCCTGTTGACTCAAAATTATCTCCTCTGCCTCAAAGCAGCCAGCCATCTGCAGGAGCTGGTGGCATGAACATCCAGCAGGTGGCTGAGATCATAGTAAACTTTGTGTTGGCCTCTGATAACCCAGAGCTGAGAGCTGCACTGAAGAGGATTGTAGATGGTGACCCTGCCATCGCTAGGAGGTTGTAGCCAAGTGGATGGACACGAGCTTTAAAAAAAAACCGTTTTTATATAACAAGGGATTCTTTTGAAGGTCCAGTTTTAAATATTTTTGTAATTTACCCAAGGCTCCCTCCATCCCACCCTTCCTCCAACATATGCAATGATGCTTGTATTAATTGATTAAAAACACAGGCAGTAAACTTTCAGCTTGATGTGCATAAATTTAGTCACTTGCAACAGCTGCAAGTTTTTTTAATTAAAGTGGATTCACTGACTTTTTTTGCATTTGCGCATTCAGTTTTAAGCCGGTGTGCCACACGTTTTGCATTACTAGTATTAGTAATTAGTCAAGAGCACCAGTGATGGTGATATCCAAGCGGTATCAGATTTCTTGTACCTTATACTGACATCAAATGACCGAACATGAGTGTCTTTAATAATAATAATAATAATAATAATAATAGAAGGATTGATGGGATAACACAATTCTTACACATTGATATATTTTAAAACTAGCTGACATGGAAAAACAAGTCAATGCCAGTTTTTTTAATTATTTTTCGATGCATTGGTGATGAGATATATACATGAATTAGGATAAGATATAAAAATTACAATAAAATTGGTGATGTAGACAAAAATTGAGTAAAAAGTAAGGTAAGAAAAAATTACGGAAATTATACATTCATTAAATTTTATAAATATCATTTAGCAAATCTACTTAGCTGGCTGAAATATTCTGTGCTAGATTTTAGGTATGTAATATTTGTAATGTAATGTAGTAATGTAATGTAATGCTCTGGTGGGGACCAACAGAAGACACACATTTGTGAAGGGCATTCCCATTGATAGAGGTCCAGAGGAGCATTTATATTTATCCAAATATGTTCACTAAAGTCCAATTGATTCTTTGGTACAGTGGCAATAGATGTAGTGGTTTTGTTTTGCTAATGGTATTCATGACACGATGACCCCATAAGTTTTATTTAACAGCAATGAGTTTAGAATATGCATGATATTGGGACCAAGATCTTAGGCCAGAATCTTACAAGTATCTTGAAGAAATCCTAATTGTTCTTCCAAATTTTCTTGATGAAGTTGTTTAATTTTGTAATTTTGTAACAAATTTTATCCTACAAGATATTTTTAAAATATATAAAACTGGTGATGTAGGATTTGTAGACAGCATTCGTTAATCTATTTACATTTAGCACAGATCTCTCTGATTTGCTAAATAATGTAGGTTCTGTAATACTTGTAAATAAATTTAAAAATGCATAATTTCCATACTTACCGGTACTTCATACTCAATTGCTGTCTACAAATCCCACATCATCAGTTTTATTTTAATTAGATTTTTATATCACTTTCACTCATTTTTATTTAACTTCTGAGTGAGTCTGAGAGCACCATGTCTGTGATTACATAAAGATTGGGCCTGGTGGGGCTAGGCCTGGTGCACATGGGGCTAGGCCTGGTGGGACTAGGCACTGTGTGACTGTTGGACACCACGTTTACGCTCGGGGGTGTGCCTGTTTACTCACTGACTGGCCACAATGATAACTGCGACAAGAGCCAGGGTTCCAATATCTATAATGTCCCCCCAACACCTCCAGAGGTCTAATATCTCTAATGTCCCCCCAACACCTCCAGAGGTCCCATACCCTGAGGCTGTACATCACATCATTGTAAACACAGCAAAGTAATGTTAATAATTAATGATACGCATACAGACTCCTATGATATGTACCATCAGAGTGGGTGGGACTAGTGTCAAAGACCACATTGCCTCATGCAGTTGTGTGGTTGTTCCCATCTCTATGGTTGTCCACACCTCCACTAGTGTCCACACCTCCACTGATGTTCACCCCTCCACTGATGTTCACACCTCCACTGGTGTCCATACCTCCATTTCCCCCCACTCTTTTCTCACTGCTCAGACCACCTGTATTAGCATCCAGCAACCTTTTTCACCCCCAAAAGAGAGTTCACTGACAACATGTAGTAAGCTCAAGTGATGGTACGTACCTTCTTGGGGGTGGCTTAGGAATACCAGATATGGTATGGCCAAAGTTCTGGAATGTTTACATATGAAACTGTTAGGATGTTTTAACCCCTTGTCTTACAGATCTCAGTGTTACACAAGTTTTTCGAGGTACCCTTTTCCCAAGTTTTTTCACCAGCAATGAGGCAGGAACCAGACCTACCTTCCCATCATATCTGGGGAAACGTATCAATGTTACTTCAAACACACAAGGGCTCGTAGTGAGTAGTGTGCATTAATAAGAGATAGTAAACCAAGTAATAAAGAGGTAGCAAATAAAAGCGAAGGAACATTGTAGAACACCAGCCACCTAATTCTCTTGAGCACAATATAGTTTGGCTATGCCCCACCCATCACACAGTCACACTGCCAACATGCTCCACCCATTTCTCTTTTTACATCCTTCTTACCTCCAGCAAACACACATGATAATCACGCAACCACATGACCATATCACATAATCATCACACACCCACCACATGACCACCATATGACCATATCACATGACCATCACACAAACACCACATTAACCATATCACGTGATCATCACGTGATCTATAACATGACAAACCTAGCCAGCCACCAGCCATTCAAAGATTTCTCCAAAATGTTTACGGTTGCATCTTTGGGGAAGGACAGTTCATCCTCCAACATCGCAGTGTGTGGCTGTTCAGCAATATATTCACCAGCTGGCGGTCTCCTTTGAAGGTCTTCTTCAAGAGCTGCTTGGGAGAGTATCAGTCACAGAGACATACATCTAACAGCCAACCACTGGTGCACAACCCCCCCTTGCACACATGGTGGGTCACGTTTTCAAGTTGAGTTTAAAACAACCCCACATAAACACCCTTGCACACATGCAAGTACATGTACACATACAAGTACACACTAAACATATTCTTCATTGAAGTACTGATCGATGTACCTAACACACTACTACTCCCACTCACATAAGCAGTTGTGCACTCCCCTTCATAGCGTACACACAATGTGTGAGGAGGGTGTGTTGTTATGTGTTTGAGTGCACTTATAAGGAGTAGACAGTTGTACAAATGTCCTGGCACACAAGCAAGCACGTGCATGTGTGTACCTGCACACACAACAGCTGCTCACACACCATTCTCTTGCTTTGGGGTCATCAGTTCCAAATACGTGGAAGGTGCCCATCCTGTTGTGTCTCCTTTGGCCACCAGCCACCACCCTGTTGCCAAGAGACCATGTGACATCATATGTACACTCCAGAAACAAAGATGCAACATACATACACTCACACACTTGCACACACACACATGCAGACACACATACATACACACACACACACACACACACACACACACACACACACACACACACACACACACACACACACACACACACACACACACACACACACACACACACACACACACACACACACACACTTATTACCATCTTCACTCTTCTCAATCACAACCACAAGGTCTCCTTTGGCCAGGTCCATTATCTTCATGGCATCATCACCAACATAGTCCTCTGTTGCAGTTTGCACTTCAGAAGGAGTGTCTCCATCAGCAACTTCTAGATGTACAGACACCTCAGCAGTTTGGTCTCTTGCGGCTCCATGTTCAGGATCTATATATGGGAGGGAGGGAGGGAGGGAGGGAGGGAGGGAGGGAGGGAGGGAGGGAGGGAGGGAGGGAGGGAGGGAGGGAGGGAGGGAGGGAGGGAGGGAGGGAGGGAGGGAGGGAGGGAGGGAGGGAGGGAGGGAGGGAGGGAGGGATGAACACATTTAAGGAAGCCTGCATAATACCAACCAGTTGCATTTTTCTGTGATTGCACAGGAGTAGTGATGCTAAAATGAAAGGAAAGGATCATTACATTGATTACATTGGTGGAGGCATTCCTCTGCCTCTGACCCCGCCCCCTGCCCCACCCCTCAAACACACAGCTCAATATGTCAAAACACCCATCACCCTCCCCTACCAAATAAAAATCTGTTGTCCTGCAACTACTAGTGCTGGTATACCTGGTGTAGGGGAACTGTACTCCTCCCCTCCCCACACCATAACCCCCCTCCCCTCCCCCACACCATACCCCCCTCCCCTCCCCACACCATACCCCCCACACCTACCTACGTCAGCCTCCTAACCACCTAGAACTACATATCCCCTTCCCTACCATCCTAAGTTCTTGTCACGAGGGTAAGCCTTGAAGAAGTCAGTGACAAGTAAGGATCTTGATACTTTGGGGGCCATCTGAAGTGCCACCAGCTGCAGTTGATAGCAATAGACACACAGGTAACATCAGCAACCATCTTGTACCTCACAGAAGATGGTGATGGAAGCTAGGTGGGCTTTCACAGACCTCACAGGGTGCCCAGGCCTGCCCACAGCTGTGATGCAAATGAGATGGAACAGGCTACAGATGATGGAGACTTACGCACCTGGTAGAGATGGGAGTGTCTGCTGGGTGGAGTCATTTCCTAAGAGGTTCCTCAACGCATTCTTTTAATGCGTGAGTAGGTGGGTGTGAAGGTGAGTAGAAGGGTGAGGGAGTGTTGGTGGGATAATGTGGTTTGGTTAGGTGGCAGAGATGTGAAGAGGTAAGGGGAGGAGCTATATTAAAGGTAAGAGGAGGAGCTATAATATTAAAGGTAAGGGGAGGAGCTATGTTAAAGGTAAGGGGAGGAGCTATATTAAAGGTAAGGGGAGGAGCTATATTAAAGGTAAGGGGAGGAGCTATAATATTAAAGGTAAGGGGAGGAGCTATGTTAAAGGTAAGGGGAGAAGCTATATTAAAGGTAAGGGGAGGAGCTATATTAAAGGTAAGGGGAGGAGCTGAATGACAACTCACACTGAAGGTAAAGAACTCTCCATATCTCCTATACAACTCATATGCATAGCCATCTGTCCACGTGACATGAATGATGCAGACATACACCTAAAGGGAAGAAATGAGACAAAATGGTCTGGGTACCAGGTAGGAGGTGACATACATCCTGGCTCTCTTGAGGTCTGTAGTCCACCGCAGACACTGCTGTTATGTAACTGTCCACAGTCATAACTTGCTTAACAATTGACCTTATAAGGAATGAGGGGGCGGTACATAACACATGGAGAGGCGTGGCACCTCTCACTTGTATGATACTGAACGTGCAACAGATTTGTTGGGGGCGAGGCTCTTGGTGGGTGTGGTCTCTGTGGACGTTGTATCGATATAAGCGGAGACACATCTGGTCTGGGCACCAGGGGGTATGATCACAGCTGGGCTCAAGCCACGTGCGTTAGCCTGCAGAGGTGGGGGGTGGAGTCCACCTGGCAGCACAGTAGGTCCACCTGTTGGTGGCATGTCGGCAACGAATGGTTCAGTACTGCCTGAGGAGACATCAGCCATTATGGAGGGTATGCGGACTGCACTCATAGCCTCTCTATTTGCTCGTTCAGACTTGAGCGAATTCAGCTCACTCCCCGCTCTCTTGAGGGCTCTGCGTGCGTACGATCACTTTCTATCACCATACGGAGGTTAATAATGCTAATAATGATACTGTGGATGGGTGCATGTGCGTGTGTGTGCATGTGGGTGTGCATTATGTGCACATGTGTGCATGTGTGGGGGCATGTGTACTGTGTGTGAGTGTGCACATGTGTGCATGGCTGGCTGCTTGAAAGAGGCCATGCAGTATTAACCATATTATTCACTGTTGTGGCATGACAATGAGCATAGTTAATATAAGAATCAGCCACTAGGAATTTAAGGGGTTAACGAAGGATAACAAGTAATGGAGCTAATAAGGCAGACTAGAAAGCAAAGGGTTAACTCACACTTTTAGCACCTCCACCTCATCCATCAGGCACATCACCTCCTCCTTCAGTGCCATCTTTTCCTTCAGAACAGCTTTGAGGTCTTCGTCAGCACTGCTAACGGCTTCAGGCCAGAAGGACATTCGAGCAGCTGCTCTGGGGCTTATTGGCTGGTCATGTGACCTTATTGGCTGGTCATGTGACCTGATGCCTTTTGTTCTATGGTCACGTTCAGATGTGCTTAGTGCCACGTCTGTCTTCAAGGTAGGCATCTCATGGCCAAGCTCAGACAGATAGTTTAGTGTCTGGAGTGTGTCAGGGGTGTGGGGAGAAGAGAGAGGGGGAAGGGAAGGTGGGGAAGGAGGGATGAAGTGGGATGAGGGAAGGAAGGTGAGGGACCATGGAGGTAGAGGTGAGGACCGTGGAGGTAGAGGTGAGGACCATGGAGGTAGAGGTGAGGACCATGGAGGTAGAGGTGAGGACCATGGAGGTAGAGGTGAGGACCATGGAGGTAGAGGTGAGGACCATGGAGGTAGAGGTGAGGACCATGGAGGTAGAGGTGAGGACCATGGAGGTAGAGGTGAGGACCATGGAGGTAGAGGTGAGGACCATGGAGGTAGAAAAAAGGTGAATTATGTGGAATGGACACAGCCTCCTAGCTGCACCTCAAGGTCTTCTTCCAATGGTATGACAACAGTTTTCAGTAAGGCATGTAGTGCTGTGTTCTCCTTCAGAAGAGCCTGGTGGGTGATACAAACCAAGCTGCACACACATCCTGCATATTGCATGCTCAGGTGCAAAAACATTGGCAGAGTGGTTGTGGAGTATGCCAGACTCAGGGTGTGCCTAACACCATATGTGTAGTTTGCAAATAGGCCATTATCCATTATTAATAACAGGCCATCATTAATAATAGGCCATTATTAATAATATGGTAGGCCATTGAAAAGTGACATGCAATGGTTAAAAGGAGATACCAAGGATGATGTTCAGTAATATCATCACTGAGTTGTGAGGTGGCCATAGGAGTATGTGGTTCTCTTACCTTAGCATAGTTCACCATCACCTGAAGGTCTTCCTGAGTGGCATTGAGCTTCTGACTGACCTGATCAATCGGCAGGCTAGCCATATTGCTGCTCGGCTGTTCGTTCAGACAATGTTTCCAGTACCTCTAGTGCCCGTTCGGCGTGCCGCTTCACGCTACATGTACTTTGAAATTAAAAATGTACATGCGTGTGTTAGTGTGTGCATATAATAATAATTATTATTATACATGTATAATTATACTGCGGAGCTTACATGTATCAAACAGATGCATACTGGCGTGGTCATCCAACTCCGAGGCGGGTTACTAATGATTTTTAAATTAAAAAAACTGCAGCCCGCGTAGTAACTTTGTAGCGTTTATATGTTAGTATTGTTAGCCTGCACTTTCTTTCTACAAAGACAAGTAACAGAGTCCTACTTACAGGAGGTACCGGTTATGATATTAGGAAATAGTTAATAATTGCAATCAGTCCGTTACCAATAACACAGACTGAGGTGGTTTCGAACAACTACTGTACATGTACGGATCTATTTTATTTTTTAATCTACAAATCCCGAACAACATGCATGTAATTGGTACTACTGAAGTTCTCAGTTTATCAAAAGCACCACAGAAATATTATCTGAAAAAGTTACACATGCATGGATACTTACAACCATCCACTACCACTGTCCACTGTCGTCCTTCAGGCAATACAGTACGTGCCGATTGATACAGCGGATATCCGTCTATTTCCCCACCCCCTTCTTGTTTACAGAGCAGAGCGCGTGACTCCCACAGGTGCCCAGCCCCTTCACTCTCATCCTCCGTCTCCTCCTCCTGATGTCTCTCATAACCAATTATTATCGACTTTCAAACAGAGATAACGCGAATTTGTCATGTTTCAATTAGTAACCAACCGCTTGTATAGCTAATTGCACTGTTGCAGAGTGTTAGTGTACTATTACTTTACTATATACATATATTATAGAGTACCCGCTATACTGAATCTATGCCTATGGCTGTGTCCTAGGAGCAGGCTGCGCGGGCGATCCAAGAGGGATAAAAAAATAGGCTATAGCCTTCTTCTCCAGGCAATATGCATTGCACCAATGAAGGTTTGCCAGGATCCCAAACCCGGGAAAAATACACTCAACTGTCGTTTGAAAGTACATGTAGATGTACATGTATGTATTGAATTACACAGGAAATTAGCTCCCGACTAAATAGTGAAAAGTTGTGTGCCACGACGGTATTCAATTGCGAGGTTGTACATGGTAGTCCAGCCCGGGAACACAACTGATGCACCCGGCACACAATTTTTCACTATTGCCTCCAGTAGCATTGAATTGCCATAATTTTGCATATATATCATCCATCATGGTTCGTCACCAATGGCCGTCATACTCAAGTGTTATTAAACGACTTTTGACGTCAAGGCTTGAATTTCAAAATGTTATTTTCAAGACGTTTCAGTTGCTATAGCGCCAAATAATTTCCACATCTCAGTTGTGAGCTGCATGTGAACAACACTGGCTTGAATAGTGATGTCACATAGCGACTCCCTCCACGCTGTGACATCTACTTCAATGAAAGGTGGTAGAGTGTCACATTGTAGTAAACCGCATCTCTTGTATTCTAGCATCATGCATTAAAAAAGCTAAGCATTACCTTCCATCTAGTGAAGAGACAGTGAGGTTATTAATATTACCTTTTTTGCTTTTACCACTTAATTCAATTAAAATATCACGCTGATGTCCCATGCACAGCCACACAGATATCCATGAGAACCCACCTGCTAATTGGCTTGTCTAAAATACATGTGTATTTCCTTGAAGGATGAATGGAATATCTGTTGGTGTACTTTCATATTGTATGTTAAATTTAATGCCAACTGCTGCTGCCTGAGGCCGGAGTGAAAGTTGAAGATGATAAATGGCTCCGCCTGCACGCAGCAAGTTCTGACACATTAAGCATGCACGAAGGGTTTTTTTTGTGATACTGATCATATTATACAAGCATGCATTTCATTGAAATGTGAGCCTTACAGATCTAGTAATAAGCTGCTTTGTACATAAATTAACTACACTGTAAAAAATGGCAATAAGCCGCATATATTTTGTACTCTTGCACTGTTTAATAGATCACATGCATGTAATGCATGGCCGTAGTCAAGAATAAAAATTTTGGGGGGGGGGGGGGGGGGGGGGGGGGGGCTAATACTTATATTCATGTACATGTATAGGAAAGGAGGGGGGTGTCCCCTCTCATGCGTGGAAGCTCCACGGTGCTGTTCATTAAGCTTATGTGTGCATGGACTCCCCTGGAAGCAAAGCCGGGAGGACTGGCAATTGACTCCCCTGGAAGCAAAGCCGGGAGGACTGGCAATTAAACTGTGTGAATGCTCGAATGTACTGATATATACAAAAGTTCCATTGGCCAAATACAGCCTGGCGACTTAATTATTATGGTTTACACACACACATTTGCCACTGCGCAAAGGTCTAGCATATCTGTGTCTTCTTTATGCACATGTAAATGCATGCACCAGTTTAACCAAATCTGCTTTCAAGTAGAAAGACAATCATTTGGAAAAAGAAAAAAAATTGGGGGGAGGGGCCCCCCAAACTCCCCCTTGCACCTTGGCTAAGGCCTTGATCTTCGATCATGATTCACAGTGGGAAAAACTAATAACCAGTACTATAGTCACAGACATACTCAAGCGATAATGAAATGCATGTGTATATTATATCGATCCGATCTCATTAATCAGTACAATTAACTTTTCAAGTGCATAGGACATTTCAGTTCAGCATCATGATTTGCATGGCTGTCCCCCCCCCCCCCCCCCCCCCCCCCCCCCCCCCGCAAAATGTCCCCCTGGACATCTAATCGTAGGCACCAATGCCCCCCATGGAACATGGTGCCTAGGGTAGAACATTTATGCCTAGGCATAAATGTCCGGGGGACAATGGTGCCTAGGAATGAGTTTCCGGGGGACAGAGGTGCCTAGGAACGAATGTCAGGGGGTACATTTTGCGGGGGGAGGGAGGGGGGACAACCATGCCTACGACACCGGTTTTGGATTTTAAATATACATGTGTGTGCATTCTTAAATAATTACACTAATGAAGTCCGGTATAACTGATTATCAATACAGATGCTGCGAGCCGGTTAACATTTCGGACCAAGGCAGAGAATTTTTCAAGGTAAGCGCTTTCAACACTCTTAAAATGGCATAACTGAACGATTTAATCAAATATTGCTCTTCAGTATTAAAGTTATGAACAGTAGCAAAGCTGATAACTCCTGAGAGCTAGTCATGAGGAGAAGTCAATTATACATGACTGACCTGGAGTCATATATGCCTATAGGCATATACCAGTATGTAGCTTGATGAAGGGGAGTCATTGACACCTATATATGACACCACAATGGTACCTTTATTACATGACATTTTTATTAGTTGAACTTTGGATGTCATTATACTTTGCAATTGTTTAGTTATTTTGGTTGTAGCTGACACTGTACCTAATGTGCGCCTAATTTTAGCATCACCATGCAGTCAACTCCGTGAGTTCCATGCACTGTAGAGTGATGTATGTCCTTCATTGCATTTTACCTATACATCATACAAATGTATATGTAAAATGACCTACGACATTACATGTAGTTCTATGTGAACATATAATTTTCTACTCATGTCGACAGTACTTTGGAAGCAGTTTGACTACATCTCCAACTGAATACACATTGATCACAAAATAGTATGTACCAGTGGGGTCTTGGAGATCCATTGCAGTTCCGTTGCGCCCGTTTACGTAAAACGTGACTTTCTTTTCATTCATATCAAGTAGAAGACCTACATAATCTCCCGGGCCAAACCCGCCAAGGCCATAATCAGCACTAGTGTTGTCACGGTAACAGTGGCCATTGGCGCCGTAGATTGCTTTGCCCGTGGCGAAAGGGTTAGTCCCAGGATATGGGGTCAAGGGGGACAAGGAGGACTGCACACCAACCATGCAGTGGTTACTTGCACAACGTACAATCTTCACTTCAAAGTAGTGCTTGCCGTACGTAAAAGGCTTGCCAGTACTCACAGAGACGTGACCGTTGCCTCCTGTGTGTTTGACAACAGCCAGGCCGTTGTGGAAGACAGTCAGGTTGGCGTGTTTGCAGGTCTCTTGACTGGACAGACGGTCTTTTGTCCAAGTGGTAATAAACGACGAGATGTGCTCGAGGCGACCTTCGACCGTTTGGGGGACTTCAGCCAACTCAAGTGACAGCGTGGTCTCACCAGCATACGGAGTTAGCTGAACTAGCACGAGGGATAGGACGCTGTCTTTGGATTTCTCTACACGAGCAGAGAGACTTCCTTTCTTCTGAAGAGCCAGCTCTACGCACTTGCGAAGTGCTTCAAAGGATGGAAAATAGAATCCGGGGGCCGTAATCTGAGCGAGATGTTTCTCGCCCGAAATTGTCAGTGAGAATCGTTCCCCTATATTGCTGTACGCATCGATGCGTACTTTCTCCTCGCCTGGTGCAACTTCGAACATCCACGTTCCCACATAGAAGAGATCATCCGTTGCCGGGGACGCCATAGTATAGCTTGGTCTCGTCCTAACGTTGCTATACGAGCATGTTTATACATTACAATTTGCGATAAACATTGCGTCATATTGGTCTGGGAACGAGACTACGTACGTTTAATTTAGTTCCATGCACGGGTAGGGTACGGGTACGTACATGGTACATGTACTAATTTATAGTTGTGGCAATGACTGCTTCTCCTGATATGATTGTGTCAACAAGCTACTACCTCCTGTCCATCGTTGCAACGCTGCTTTGATTGCAGATCATGGTCAGTTTCCATCTAATCAAAGGCCAAGAGTTTACGATTGGCAGTTACCAATCAACACTGCAAGTTACGCCATGCTGCATGGGTGGTTTCCTAACAGTTAAGCATAATGACATCAGATATATTACTGCCTCATTGCTGACGGAAGTATGCCATAATGTGCCTGCAGACCAACAGAGCCAATGGAGAAACCTTATACAGCCAATGCAAATGCAGTTTTGATGGTCGGCTTTTCCCCAGATTTCAAATTCCCCATGCACAAAATCCCCTTCGCGTGCATGCATATACTACTATACATGCAGTATGTAATAGCCTTTTTCGAGCATGCATGCATGCACCGGCGTTGAAATCTAATGCTGTATAGCTTATCATGCATGCACGCCCACGGCTTCGAAGATACCCGCGCAATACAGCCGCAGCATTATAGCATCTCGGCAGTACTGACTACTGATGTGCAGTAGGAAATGTTTGCATCCCTCAATGCATGCATGCAAAGCCCGACGCAGTAGTATCTCACCTATAAGCATGGCCGGTTCTTTTCGTGAGGCTATACAGTCGCTATATACACTATATCATGCATGTAAAGTCGCACGCAGCCAACCTCATCAGTAATTGCCTTTCTGCCGGCGCGCATATTTTGTTGCATGTATATAGCCATAGATGATTTCGGCGAATTATTAAATAGAGGGGTTGCATGGCCTACGTCACGTCGCAATGTCATGTGACAATTTATATTACAACTTTTTTATATTGGGGGCAAGCGAGTATGGCGCGTCAATGGAATGAAGCGTATTGTCAGAGTTTATCAGCGGTCGCCCGAGCCAGATATGAATCTACAGTGTTGCAAGCGGGTTTAGGCGTTGACCATTGCTCGATCGACTATCTAACTCCTGCTGTTCTTTACTTTGCCAGAAATTGGCAGATGGTACAGGAAAGAACCTTACATACCTTGGCGGGTGGTAGGAAAGAACTTTACATGTCCGATCTCTTCGAGCACCCGACAACGCAGCAAGTTTTACCATAGATATTAAAGTAAGGGGATTGGAATCACGTGAGCGCATGATTGTACATGTACACTCCTCGTCACGGTTATTATTACCCTTAAACCAACGAAGACTTGAAAACTGCTGCTACTGTGTGATTTTTTTTTTTCGTCCTAAAACGTCATATTACATCTTCCTATACGTGTCTGTAAGCATTTCTTTAACTGGCACGGCTCTTTGCTCTTATTGTTTGCTTGCTGAACGCGATTTTCTAGTACCTTACGCGACGTCGACTCGGTTACGGACTGTACCTTTTATTTTTGACCAGTTCATCCCAACACGATTCTGTTACTACTACATCGCTGGTAGGTCATATCTGTATGCCTTTCCTTAATTTTGTGTACGGAGGACTGTTCTTTTGTTCGCAACCTCCATTCTAGTACGTAAGAAGCGTAAATGGAGTTACTTTGGCACTGTACCTTTTTCTACGATTCTACAGGTGCTGGCGCGCTAAACGTTGCATATTTTAGATGTGCACAGTGTACTACGTGCCTATTGGCTGTCATTTTCCCATTTACCGTATCGCCTTAGGAGAGGTAACGAAGCTAAGGAGAGAAGCATTTATCGATTTTTGATTATTTTTTAAGCAATGGGTATAAGACATTACGAGTGTGTAGAAGAAAGTATGACTGGAAACAAAGGCTTTGCTTGCCCCTATACGGTTAATACTATACCACTCGCAAAGATGTGAACCTGTGATCCTGACGTCTCGGTCCCTATAGTCTTGGCATAAAACAGCTGCTGCGTACGATATGAAATTCTAATTGTAGGACTGTACGTGCTAATTAGATTCATTGATCAGTTTCCAATCCCCTTACTATGGTTTTACTCAATAGACGTGCTATACTATCCTTACGCTTTGCCCCCAATGTAAAATTCTACGTATAAAATCGCTTCATCACATGACATCACGAGATCCATGCAACCCCTCTATAGGGGCGAGGCGGCGAGCCCACCATATAAGGACGAGTTGCCAGCCAATTATAATATTCAAAGCTAATTGCCGTAACAGTTACTGTACAACTATGGTACAGCTACGGTACAGCTATAGATTAATAATTCACCGAATCATCATCATGCAGGCATGCATGCATGCACAGTGGCGGCGGGGGGGGGGGGGGGGGGGGGGGGGGGGGGGGGGGGGGGTGTCCCCCAACGTTTACCTTGAGTATGAATATTATTACGTAATGAATTTAATTACCAGCTGCATGGAAGTGATACGATAGCACCCCACCCCCCCCGCTCGTAGAATCGGCCGAACGCGGACAGCACCCCTACTCCTTATGTATTTACCCCCCCCCCCCCCCCCCCCCCCCCCCCCCCCTCCCCACTATAAAACACCTTCGGCCGCCCCTGATGCAGGTAACAATTCAGCAGTTATATAT
This sequence comes from Spongilla lacustris, assembly GCA_949361645.1. Classification (NCBI taxonomy): domain Eukaryota; kingdom Metazoa; phylum Porifera; class Demospongiae; order Spongillida; family Spongillidae; genus Spongilla; species Spongilla lacustris. The sequence goes on from OX442431.1 coordinate 675,480, forward strand.
ATAATTGCATACTCGAGCAAAGATAGTGCAAGTAATCTGCACAAAGTAGTGTCACTGCATGAATCGAAGTGCATATAGCATGCAAGATGCATTCAGCGAGATCCATGCATGCATGCTTGGATTATGAATATTTAATTTGCGGCTGACACTCATGCAGAGCTATATCTTCCAAGAATATCGACACTGTACACGTCGCTCGCTTTTTTTATTTAAGAAACGCATGCACGTGATCATTACTTCTCGGAATGCGTGTGCTCTATGCGGTGCTTTCCCAGGTAAAACCCTATCGCGAAGTGATGTAATTTTTTTCACGGAGCTACGCAAGCAGTGTCGATTCCCCTCTTCCCCGTATAAGAGCCGGTATCTTATAAGAGTGAGCTGACAAGCTGTGGAAAGACTACAGAAGAAAAGAAGGAAATAAGAAATCATGGCACAAAACTTTGCGCATGGCCAATCCAGGCAAAAGTGGCTGGTAGCTGGAGGACAGCGTGATCACGTGCCAGAAGAAAAAGAAAGAAGAGGCAAAAAGCGACCTCACCCCACCATTGAAGAATCGTGGGGACGGGGTAGAGATAATGATTACAGCAGCGGCTTTAGTCACTCGGCCATTCAAGAGGTGAGTTGCCTTCCACCCGCCAGAGTGACTGAAAAGGTTTGCAGGGAGATCAAGACATTTGTGCACACGTTGAACGACGAACATCGACCAGAATTCTTGGATGCTGTGCTTGTCGTCATTTATAAAGTGGCCACAGAAATACAGCATCCCGAAAGCTCCTCTTCCCAAGAGGACGCGAAACGTGTTCTCGCTGAAGTTTTCAGCAACAGATGCACCCCGTTTCGCAGACAGCTGGCCGAATACATCTCGACAAGTGACCAAATCGCTGCAATTCAACAAGTGTGCGACATTTTTACAGTGCTCCTTACAACTTTTCCCGATTGCGTGGGGTCTCTTCCCATTGAAGAACTCAAAAAGGCGGCGGCAGCATCGTGGGCAGATGTACATCATGTACGACTTTGTCAACAAATCGAAGAGCTGGAAAGGTTAAATAGTGGCAGTGCACTGGTGCCTACGCATACGTCTCGACATTGTGACGACGTGGACTATCGCCACATTCCTGTGATCCCTACCTGGGAAGAAATATCTGCCAATCGGCGCCCAGCACATCTTCAAGCCAACATAATTCAAGGACCATACAGCGACTGGTCGCATTACTATGACGTACATTTTCGTCTGTTGAGGGAGGACTTTCTGGCGCCACTAAGAAGGGGTATTAGTAGTTACCTCGCAGGTAAAATTGGCAGGGACTTAAACGACGTGACAGTATACAATTCAGTGCGCATCGCTGGGCCCAAATTCATCCTGCGTGGTATATGCTACAATGTCCAATTTGACAACTCCCGTTTCCGTAAGAGTGGATGGGAGCATTCAAAACGTCTTATAACCGGATCACTTGTCTGTCTGTCTCCAGATGGTTTTAAGCATATTGTGCTGTTTGCCACAGTGGCTGAAAGATCTCTTGGTGATCTTAATCGTGGAATGGTGTCAATAAGGTTTGAAGAAGACGTTGAAATGCACAGTATATGTAATATGAAGGAGACTTTTGTTATGGTAGAATCAAATGCCTTTTTTGAAGCAAGCCGACACATCCTGTCAAGCATTCAAATGGCTGAAACTGAAACCATGCCATTTACAAGGTACATTATAAAGACTAAATGTACATCCATTAAGCCTCCAAAGTACCTAGATGAAGCCACATGTACCTACAACATGTCTTGCATTTACGGCACGAAGACTACAGGCACTCCCATATCCAAAGTAGCAATGCACACCTCTGCATCCAAAGCAGTAACAGCTATGCACACCTCCACGTGTAATGTAGATACTTCCAATCCTGGTGCCGCAGTTATGGATATTTCTGACCCTGAATATGGCGACTCCACCTCTACAGATGGTAACTCCGTAGCTGATACTCGAACAGGACAGTCATTCAACATCCTTGATCCATTTCAGTGGCCAAAAGGAGACGTTGTTGAAATGGATGAATCCCAAATTCAAGCACTTAAGCTTGCTCTCACCCAAGAAATCGCAGTAATACAAGGTCCTCCTGGTACAGGGAAGACCTATGTTGGTTTGAAGGTCGTAGAAGCACTCCTAAATAACAAGCATCAATGGGATCCACATGGTCACTCCCCAATACTAGTGATATGTTTTACAAATCATGCTCTTGACCAGTTCCTTGAGGGCATCCTGGATATCAAACTAAAAAGGAGGGGACCTTTTAAACCGCAAATTGCCAGGGTTGGTGGAAGGTGCCAAAGTGAAAGGGTCAATGAATACAATGTTGAGAAATTTAGCCCTGGTGATGACTATATGGATTGCAAAAGAAAACTGAGAACCAAGCAATGTGAGTTTCAGGCTAAAATGAATCGTATCCAAAGTTATTTTAATCTCTCAAATGGCACTTTGCTGACTCTAACACAACTTAGACTAAGAGGAGTAGTTGATAATCCGGACCACATATACCAGCTGGCACAAATGTCCAGAAATAAAGATGAGCGTGGTCATGAACTGGAGATATGGCTTGGGCTGCAAAGGAAAGAAGATCCACCTAATCAAGCCAAAAACATTTCAGAGTCAGCACGCAACAGGCAGCCAGAGACAAGTGGCTCTGCTGATGGCCAGAACAAAAGCAATGTCAGGACTAATAATGAGTTAATAAATGTGCAAAGTGAAGCTGATATGGAAGAATCACAGAGAGTTCTTACAGGTGATAGTGATTTCATTAATGATACTGAAAATAATTCATTGAATCCGAGGATGGAACTTAATGTTATACAAGGATTTTCTAGCCTACATAATAAAGAACTTGATGGTGAGCGAAGCCTTTTTGAAATGCCAATTGAAATGCGTAAAGATTTATATCACTCTTGGGTCTTGAAGTATCATAAATTAATGATTGAGAGGAAACTGGAAGACCTACTTATGTTCTCTTCCATGTGCAAGGAATTTGAAGCTTTAAGATGCCAATCACACAGATCCATTCTTGAAAGAAGGGATGTCATTGGTATGACCACAACAGGAGCAGCAAAGTACCAGCACATCATTCACCAGATTAAACCAAAGATTGTGATTGTGGAGGAAGCAGCAGAAGTATTGGAAGCACACATCATTTCAGCACTAACTGCAGGAACACAGCACCTTATTCTAATTGGAGACCACAAGCAGTTGCGACCCAAACTCAATGAGTATGAATTGGTGACAAATTACAACTTTGATGTGTCTCTGTTCGAACGTTTAATAAATAACAAGATGGCACATGCAACACTAAACATCCAACATCGAATGAGGCCAGATATTGCCAATCTAGTTCGCCCCCACATTTACAAAACCCTTCATGACCATCCATCAGTTTTTAAGTACAAGTCCATCAAAGGTGTTGCAAAGAACTTGTTCTTTATAACACATGAGTATCTTGAGGAACACAATAATGACACCATAAGTTATGCAAACCATCATGAAGCACAATTCATAGTAGCATTATGCAAATATCTTCTACAACAAGGGTACAAACCAAACCAAATAACCATTCTCACACCATATGCAGGGCAAATATTGAAGCTTAGAAATTTCATGCCAAAAGATACATTTTTGGGTGTCCGTCTAACTCCAGTGGACAACTTTCAAGGTGAGGAAAATGATATCATTCTTCTTTCGTTGGTACGTAGCAATGCAAAAAAAAATCCAGGTTTTGTCAAAGAACTGAATCGAGTCTGTGTTGCACTGTCAAGAGCAAAACAAGGTTTTTATTGCATAGGAAACTTCAAGATGCTGCAGCAGTCAGTGCCACTTTGGAACGAGATCGTGACTGATATTGATGGCAAAGGGCACTTTGGTGAGGGCCTTCATCTTTATTGTCAAACACACAATGATAAAGTGTTTGTAGCCACACTCCCTAATGACTTTGCAGACAATGCTCCAGAAGGAGGATGCACCCAGATATGTGGATACAACCTGCCTTGTGGCCATTCATGCCAAAGAAAGTGTCACATTGATGACAGGGAACACTTGAACTACAAGTGCCAGGAGCCATGCCAGCGGGAGTGTCCTAACGGCCATCCCTGCCAAAAGTATTGTTATGAGGACTGCAGCGTGTGCAGTGTTATTGTAGAGAAACAAATGTCTCTCTGTAATCACACAAAGAAACTTCCCTGTCATGTAGATGCCTCATCTGTGCCTTGTGAGGCCCCTTGCCTTAAGCAATGCAAATTGAGCCATCCATGCAAACTGCCTTGTTACAAGCCTTGCAGATGTGATGTTGTAGTGAGAAAACATATGCCTAACTGTGAACACGAGCAAGACATTCCTTGTTACCAAGAACCATTGGAATTTAAATGTCAGACATATGTGGTCAAGACAATACCACAGTGCAAACACGTGCAGAGAATGCTGTGCAGTGAAAACCCAAGCATATTTCCATGTGAGGAGAGCTGCACTCTGCCAATGTCCTGTGGCCATAAGTGTCCGCGGAAATGCAAGGAACAGTGTCCAATGATATGTTGTGAGGTTGTGGATGACATTGTGCTGGACTGTAACCATTCCTATAAGGTAGAATGCCATGAAAAGCTGAGTAATTCCAAAATATTGTGCCTACAAAAATGCACAAAAATTCTTGAATGCGGCCATCCATGTACTGAAAAATGTTACATTCCCTGTGCATCAGTACAGTGTATGATAGTTGTCACGAAGACATTACCATGTGGGCACACTTTGGAGAGGGAATGTTACAAGTTTCAGGCACCCGACATGTACCCTTGTGACAAGGAATGCCGTAAGACGCTTGCCTGTGGGCACCCATGTCCAGACAAGTGTGGGGAGGCCTGCTCACCAGCTAGATGTCCACATAACTGCTCCAAGACACTACTCTGTGGACACATGTGCTCTGGCACATGTGGGGAGTGCTACAAAATGCGCATGCATCCGATGTGCTCTTTTGATATCAAGTTGACGCCCCCGTGTGGTCATGTGACCTGCACTGCCTGCAGTGGCCTCCTGCACCAATGCAGGAAGCAATACACGCACAGCTGTCCTCACGGCAAGCAAACAGTACAGTGCCCGGGTGTGCCCCCAAGGTGTGCTAAACCATGCGCCTGGAAATGTCCACATCACAAGTGTCGCAAGCTTTGCTATGAGCAGTGCGACCGTGGTCCATGCAACAGACAATGCATGCGTCCCTTGAGGTGCGGTCACCAATGCGCTAGCCTCTGTGGAGAGCCCTGTCTCACAGCATGTCCTGATTGCCAGGGTCTCGCATTTCTTAGGTCCTTGAGAGGTGTGGCCATGAAGAATGGAAAGCAGCCACCAAAGCAGCAGCTCTACATCCAGCTACAAACGTGTGGACACATATTCTCTGTGGACTACCTTGATGAATACATGGGAAGGAAGCTCAATGTGGTATGTCCAAGGCAGTGCCCTGATCCCAGATGTAGTGTTAACATGTGTTGTGGCTTTCGCTATGGGAATGCTGTTAAAGCCTCACTGCAAGATTGTTCTGCTGTAATGAATGTTATAGAATCGCACTTGAAAACTATGGAAAGTTCATTATTCCCAAGACTTGATGTTTACATGGCAAATTCTGCAGCTCCCCAACATGACACAGTGCATTATGAGCTAATGACGTTTAAAGTTGCCTTGGGTCATCAAAGGCATGTGTCAATGGACATGTACCAGTTTGCTTATCTGCTGTTAGCTGGCTGTGACCTCTTGGCCTACTTAGATCGTATTGACGTAAAATTCAGATTGGAATTTTCTGATGCGTGCTCAAATTTCATAAACCTTTGCAAGACTCCTAACACAAAGACAATTCTGCTGTCAGACCAACTAACACAGGACTTCACAAGTGAGATATATCGAATGTTTCTGGTTGCACTATTACACAAGTCAAACAGGTCATGTACACCTTCATCAGATCTCAGGACTGAACTGTCCATCAAATATACAGGAGATTACCTGAGGACATTGGACCTTGACCACTTCCAAAGAATCTCGTACCAGGACTTCAAGAAGCACCGAAGAAGTATCTATAAAGTTCATCCAATTAATGCAACTAAGATCGCTACTGAAACCTTCTTGAGCACAAGGTGTGAATGGATCAAGTGTGACCAAGGGCACTATTACAGGTGCCCACCGATGGTTAAAAATCTCAGTTGCCCTGAATGCCAAAACCCTGAGGAACTTCAGCGCATGTAGTTGTAGTAGAGTAAGACAATGCAATCTGGTACTGCATGATATCAAAACCTATTCTAAGTAGACGAAGTAGTTTTATGAATTGTTTTTGTTGTTGTTTACCTGTAAATGTATGATTTGAAATAATTAAGCCGGATGCAAAAATTCTGCATTTGGGAGGAGCACATGTGGTGGTTGTGGTCTGCCAATCAATAAAACGCAGAAAACGTCGAGGGGGGGGGGGGGGGGGGGGGGCAAAAAAAAAACTGTATGGGACCCCATCGTCCAATATTGTAGGACTTAATGAGAGGATTGCATAAATAGTGCGTGTCACATCTAACACCTTTGCGGTTTGATTAGTAATATCTCACCATCCATTTGGAGTTATCAGTTAAGCCTGCTTTGCGTATCATGCATGATCAAATATATAAGAAGCTGCATATATTTTATGATATGGGAGCAATAAATTCATGCACATCATGCATCAAAACTTACAATATAAAGTTCTACTGCTTCTACTAAGTTAGGTAATAGACATTTTTTTTTTCAAATTACTTTTTTAGCCATAAATTGTATATCATTAGAAAGAGCAAAATTGCTGCATTCCAACGATACCTTACTTGCTCGATGATGTATCTCCCTGCGAGTACCACGTAATTTTAAAGATCAAAACGATCGGCGAATGAATGGGATGTGCAAAACAAAAACTGTCCCGGTTGAGTTTCTATTGAATACAGAGACATTTATGAATGTGCAATTTTAACCAAAACCTTAACACATGTAGTCCGACGAATATTATACATAGAGGTGCACTTTATATTGCTTCATTAAATTATTTTCATCTATTATATGTCAAAATAACAAAGAAGGTCATTGCGTCATATAATATACGCATGTGCGCAGTGCGATGAAGATTAAGGTTTAAACTTTTTAAACATGAAAAAAACTCTAGACAGATGGAACTACTATTACTTTACTCATAGCAGTGATAAAATTATCACTGTATATGCAAGAGGTTCATGGATTTTAAGTCCATTTAAGTTAATATCAGGATAATCTGCAAGTAGCCCATATGTGACAGTCTCCTCTTCTTACTCTGCTTCATCTGTTTTTCAGTCTGATTTCATTACAAAGGTTTCCATCAATACGTGTATTACGTAGCAAAAATGAGGTCCCAAGAAAGCAATCTATTAGATCACTTTTAAAAAATGCATGCACTCCAAGTTCATATGCACAATAAATAACTGTGGTAGGCTTAAACATGCCAGCTCTCTTGAAACTCCTTCAATAACTGGAAATATATTACCTATTAGTATTTATGCTTTTCAAAAAAATTTCCATCATATACAAGTACTTCCTCTTTCAATTACAATTGATGCTGGTTATTTACAGCTTTCATTTTACATTCTTTCATAATTTTATTTTTCTTATATATTCAGTTTGAATCTGCACTAACTCTGATAAGAATATATCAATGCAACCAGTGATCTTTTTAACTGCCTTATACTTCAGCCTAACTGCAGTATCTAAGCTTAGTTGACATGGGACAGGAAATGTTTGGTTGTCTGCTCTCGTGAGTATTAAAACTTAAAGACAAGGATGTGCATGTACTATGGGGACTATATCAAATGGAAGTCTAAATGGAAGATTTACAAATAAAACTGCATCATTCCAAGCTCTAGAAAGGGTGATTTTAGGCTGATTTGCTCCGTTGTCAACTACCTTGGCTGTTTCATTTGGGTTAGTTCAGTAATTTTTAGTTATGTACAACGCTAATCCATTTATACAGGGTACCACTGATGCTGACTTATTTATATGTTCTTCAATGAGGCACTCTAGATCAAGAACAATCTTCATTCTGAATAGCAACAAAGCACGCGCAGATTGGAACGTTATTTTGTTCATGTATGCATATGCATAAGATTGAATATGAATAAAGGGCTTGATTATATTTATGTGTGGGCACCATCTTATTGCAATTCTAAAACAAACTGATAAAAATAAACTACTCTCTTAGGACTTCAAGTGAATGTAGTTCACAACTATGTGCTTCAAAGAATAGGGTGCGTAATAAATAGAATTGTCACAACATTAACACAACACATTGTGTTGTAGTAAAGGTCTACTTGGTTATGCTCTGTACATATGAAATCTAAGTTAATCTTATAGACTGAAGCGTAAATATATAGTGATTTCAAATAAAATGATAGGTGCTTTCAAGCAGGCCAATACGAAACGCCTAGGCCATTAAAGCACCCTTTGGGCACCATCCCCAAATCTCCTGAAACCGCTTTATTGCATCATTAATTTGGATCTATTCTAAATAAAAATCACTATCCTGTGATTGTGCATCAAAAGACTAATTCAAGACTCATTTGCAAGATTTTACTACAAATTGAAAGCGCCTGATATCGATGGATCGTGAAGTAGCTTGAATTTAGGCTATTGCAATGCATTCTACAGCCAATTGCCTTCCTCAATCGAGTAATGAAGTCGGGTAAACCGCTCACGTAACGGAGCAAGTTTCTACGCTTCTATGTATACTTTTCAAACTTTCACAAATTCCAGTCCTACTTTTAGATCAACTACGCGATTTTGTCAACTACCTAACTAAATCACGCGCTTGGTATATCGTGCATGGGTTTGCCTCTGGCCAGTACGCGTACTGTTCGTTCTCGTGAGCTGGCAAAGTCATTCAAGCATGAGACGGTTGCAGGTGCATGGCTGCACATTCATCGTTGTCGATCGGGTCCGGCCATGGGCCATCATGCATGTGGAATATTATAGTGTAAACATAGATATTTGATACATCAAATATCTATGGTGTAAACTACATGCCGGTACATGATGGGGTTAGCGAGGGAGGTATTTTCTCGTAAGTTGTTATTATAAGAGCAAAGTATGGCCAGAGATAATACATTATAATGAGGCTCGCACGTATATTTCCTGCCCATTTAAGGTACAGTTCTAATTGTAAACCTAGACATAGCTAGTTGGGCGTATCCCTAGTCGCCTACGATCGGAGTCCTGTCGGGTGACAAGCCTATTCATGTACCATGGTCCATGTACCCAAGATTTTTTCTGGAGTGTTACGTAATAATAATAAACTCATTGGCTGATTGCATAATACGCCTGTACAAAAACTGGACAGGTTTCGAGCCGACAGGTTTGGCCCGGTTAATTTTAGGTCGGATTATGCCCAACTAGACTACCACATCCACGGCCACCGCTTGTACTTATACTAGGATCGGGAATAGCAGCCCGGTTACACTGTAAATGGTTACATAGGCTTGTCACCCGGGACCACGCCCAACCACCGCGGGGGCCGGGGAGCATAATTAATTATCCCCTCTCGCGCTCGATCCAAAGATGGCCATACCACTGCACGTAAAAGCTCGAGAGGCGGAGTACCAGGGGAAGGTGAGGCGTTTTCCTGTCCCCGACGAGAAGGTGCCCTGGAGCGTGGAGTGGGTGGAGTACAGTCCCGTGGACTACACGGTCGAGTGTAATCTAACCGCGCCGGCACAACAGGACGTTCGAGACGCAGGCCTAAAGGAAAGGTGAGCTTTATGTAGAGGAGCCAAACAGTTACACCCTCGCTTGCTTCCACCCTGCCGTCCACTCGATTGATTGTTTCCCACCCCTAAAAATATATATATATACATACTCAGTAATGGTCATAGTTGGGCGTAGCCCGACCTTCGCGTATAGACTAGGCGGAAGGTCGGGTTACTCGGGTACCAAACCCGTACAGACGTATCATGCAATTGCTCGGCGTTATACAATACATGTACGCGAAGCTTCGCCCAGGCCAGCTACATTAATCAGGGGCGGATCTGGCCTATGCAAACTAATAAGGATACGCCCCCGGTCTATGTAAATAATTACATCATGCAGAAACGCAGACTACGCACACATGGTACGCTATCAGCTACATGCATACTAGTATCGCTAGCCAGAGTCGGTCAGACGTACGTACACATCGAACTTCAACTGGACTGGGAACGAGGGTCATACGTTGCAGGCTGGTGTAATGTACCTTTTACACGTGAGCATTCAGTAGTTCCATGCGGTGTAACGAATTTCAATAAGTTTCCTTGCGATGATATGCTTGTTAATTCTGATAGCTAAGCGTCAGATGACAATTGCATTTGCGAGCAAAACTGTGCATATTATTAACCATACGAGACCATACGCATATCATCGAAGCGCGCGCGTGTATACGTGCGTATATGCGTTAATGCTGAAAAATAAATTCGCGAGAATCATTACATTAATACAATATACCTGTAAATGCTCCCCTAATTGAAGACTTTATAAAGCCGGCTCGTTTTGTAGCTAAGACAGAGCCATAATATACGGATATTGACGACAGCCTATACCCCCAGTGGCATGGGGCCTGCATGCATGGTGAGAAAACTCCAACTGCTTTTCATTTTTTGCACTTTTTAAAGCATGATACAAACATGCATGAAACTTACAAGTAAATCGCAAATTGCATGTAACCGTGTCACTCTTCAGAAACTAAGAGAGTCACTTATAAGCATCCATGGAGTTGTTGGCTATAGGGGTGGATTCAGGGGGGGGTGAGGGGCAAACCCGGACCCCTAACTAATAAGGATACCCCCTGGCCTATGTAAATTATTACATCATGCAGCAACGCATTTCCCATATTTTAATATACCTGTAACCCCCTTTATTAAAAAGACTCCCCTATAATTGGTAGTGATATTGACAACGTATAGCCACCAACTCCAAGGATGCTTATAAGTACTCTGTTAGCTTCTGACTGAAGAGTGACAGCTACATGTAATTTGCAATTTACCTGTTATGAGCATGTTTGTATCATGTTTATCCGGCCAGTAATTACAAAGTGAAGTGCAAAAAATGAAAAACATTTGGAGTTTCCTACCATGCAGGCTCCATGCCACTGGGGGTAGCTTACAGCACTTCTCTTCGGTGCTGGTTTGGAGCCCCCTGGCCCCCCTAGCATAAAATCCTCCCAGTTAATATTTGGTGCTCTTTGTTTGGCATGCAAAGTATTATTCTGGTTGGGCTTATAGAGCATGACAATTGGCATCACCAAAAATCTTTTTATTATTTTTCCAAACAAATATTCCCTTCGCTGATTGACATGTCAGAATTCTTCGCAGTTTCATATTATGGTAGATACTGCTGCTCATATTACAATTTAAGACATCTTCCGCATAGATTTGAGTAGTCCAATCAGTTCTGAGTAACTTGGCTGAATCAAAAGATAATAAGCTTACCTTCATTCTTGAATAAAAATGTAGGGATCTAGGGTGTCTAGAGACCCAGCCATGAAATGTTCATACCTTTTGAGTAAGCTGGCAACATTAAATTGTGTGCAAACAACTGTCATAGGAACCCAGCTGGCAGGACTGGTGTGGTGGGGAAAGGACGATTGAGAAAATGGGGACCAAATCATGCGGCTGATGCTATTGTGACCAGGTAAAACCAGTAATAGTTAATTAAAGTGCCTTGAACTAAGAAAAAAAAAAAAGAATTCTAAAGTTCTCCTACATCCACCACATTAGCTGGCTGACTTGATAACTGATATCATTTTTTGGTGTGCACTAGATGGAAGAGGACAGAAGAGGGCACAGTCTGTACCAGAGATGGGAAAGGGATACTGGAGTTTGTGGCCATCAAACGAAAAGACACAGGTGCCTGGGCTATTCCAGGGGTACGTACATCACACACACACACACACACACACACACACACACACACACACACACACACACACACACACACACACACACACACACACACACACACACACACACACACACAAAAACACACACACACACACACACACACACAACTAGAGGTATGTAAAAATGCACAAAGGTGCCCAGGGCCCATGTCAGTCATTGTGTATGTACACATA
>OX442431.1:687816-742816 GCA_949361645.1 Spongilla lacustris
TATTGCAATAATCCGCCTCTTGTGGCGAATATTCCCGCAACAAAGACTAATCGATTTAGAGTGTGTATACAAGCAGCCACTAAACAAACAATAATAAAAGGTCAATTGGATCTACTCCCTCCACCCCCACCAAAAAAAAGAATGGCTCGTGTTTGAAGGAGCGTATTGTTGTAATCTCGAACGCTGCTGCGCGCCGTTCATCAAATTCTTGTAAGAGCACCATTTCTTTCCAGTGAACAGGTAAGCAAAAGCTTTAATGGTTATACGACGATACGCTCGTTTAAATGCGAGCCGTTTTTTGTGGGGGCGGAGGGGCATGCAGTTAGACACAATGTGTATAACGCAACATCACTGGCATCAGCTAAAACTTTGGCACACTTCTAAAGACGCATAGCCCGCGATCCTTGAGCCAAAAAGCAGCAGTGTCTCTATCCATCATCATACATGCATGAGCTCCGGTTTCATCTTATATAGAAACTATTGCAATCTTTCTGCGCTAGAACTAGCGTTTACAATTGCTTCGAACGTATAGCGCAACGCCATTACATGTATCAATCTATAACACGCACTAGACTTTGTGGTTTGTTGGGAATTTAATTCAATACCGTTAAGTAGTTTTGCATGAAACGTGGAAGAGTTCATGCGAAATGTTAACAACTAAGGACCAAATTTACTATATTTAGCTCGCACGCACTTAGGCAAGCTTCATAGCAATACAAGAAGTAGAATGAAAAAGTTATGCGCCTTGAATGAGGCATAATTCTAGCCGGTACCGTTATCGCAACTGAAAGATAACAGTGACCTTTAACAACTATGCACATATCATGAACGGCAATGTTCGTAACGTATAATGTTAGGACAGCATGTTTCGGAACTAACCCGTAGGCCAAGGGGAATAAAGCACTCTAGCAGTGCTTGAAGTAATGAAACAAAAGTAAATTTTTGTATCGACGTGCGGTAAAGGCTATTGTTTAGCACCCGTAACTTGCGAATATGATGCCTGATAAAAACCGAACCATTTTATAATCCTATTGCCTAATCATGCACCTACAGTCTAGAGCTGTCAGAATAGCTTAATAGCATAAGAAACGACCGTTAATTGAAAATCTGATTAGATCTCGCCACAATACCCCCTTCGCCACGAGACCCGGGAGCACTCTAGTACATACATATACAGTTGTACATGTAAACACAAGCTAACGTTAATTATTCATTGAGCTACTAATTCACCATGGGCCATTTAGATAAATCATTGCCTTCAAAGAATGTTTTTATTTACTTGTTCCCTTAAGGACGGACCGAGATTGTCCCGGACCGGGTAGACACGGTCACAGGCACGTGGCTACATCAGCACTACGCCGACGAGTCGAATTGCACGTGCAATGCATCTACAAATAGACAATGAAAGTCCAAAAGAGCTTTTTCAGTCCCCCTGACCAACAATTCTTAGTTACTGGAGCTACACGTGCACGTATCTTTATAACGTTGTATCATCTGGTTAAAATAATATGATTTGAAATTATCTAAACTTTTTAAAAACGTGCGCGCTCTTCATATAGAATCAGTGCTAGTGGCAAGCATAATTTATGCAGGTGAGACAATAACTGTATGAACGTAACATGTGGGACTTGCAGCTGGCGCCTCGTAATCTTAATTCGTTAGTGAAAGCGGTGACAGAAAGTTTTGATGTCCATCAGCCAGCTGCAGAGAACGTCTGCAGTGTGTGCGTGTATGCGGAGATAAATTATCCTGATCTCTGGTGTGCGTTGTGTCACTGCGACAGATGTGCGTGGGGGGTGTTTGCTAAGCTCATAATTGAACACCTAATCATTACGCTTCGTGCCTTTTGAAGTAATTGTAATAATCGTATTGTACCTTTTTTTTTTTTAGGACTTTGTTAACGACTCAACCTCGGACGATGACTCTGTTTCCAGCACAGAGACATCTGCTCAAGGGAAAGACCCTAGCTGCACACTGTATGTAGGTAAAAGGTTTCCTTCTTATATCAGAAAGCAGCAGATTCGTGACCACTTTGCTGCCCTGGGGTTTGGAGACTTTATCACCAACGTTGTGATGCCCGTTGACAAGGCCACTGGAAGCACAAAGGGCTTTGGTTTTGTGACTTTCACCTCTCCCAAGGCTGCAGAAGATGCTATATCAATTGTCAATGGAACCTCCATCCTTGACAAATACAAGGTACATGCAAAGACTTATAAAAGGAAAAAGAAACCACAGCACCCTAGAAAGAAACCACAAGTGCCTAACCCACCTTATGGAGGACCACACCCACCTTATGGAGGACCACGCCCACCTCATGGGGGACCACGCCCACCTTTTGAAGGACCACAAGGGATAAACCCATCACTGCTAGGTGGGTTATTTGGAAATGTAGTTGCTAATAATCTTGAATAGGTGATCATGGTTTCAGAGGTAGCAGTTATTAATCAATTTTGCCAAATGGACTATTTCATAAGTGGCATATTTTGGAGTAAATTCATTCAAATATACACTTATGGGATAATTACGACTCTTAATTAAATCACAAGATATAACATTTTGATTAGAATAAGATTTGCGATGTAGGGTTTTAACCAATTGTGTAAAAGTAAGGGATTAAGGATATTTGCAATTATGAAATTATAAACCTGCATTTAATGCCCCTAGATAATTTTGTAGGTATTTATCATTTTCTGCTTTAGTGTTTCTGCAAAATCACTAACATCAAAATTATGCTTCAATCGTGACAAAGATATTTCAGGTTCGAGTGTGGGGACGAGTGAGTGTTATCTCAATTATCTGAGCTGTCTAAGCATCGGCCGTTTCACTAGGTTTTAAGTATTTGTTGGCTCTATTTAAATAGGTTTGCTAACCAATTGAATCCATGTCCTATTGGGTATTTTTCTAATTGTATGAATGATATTTCAAATCCTACATATGGAGTACTAACGTACTACCTGATATCCAAATCAAGTAACTGGCTAAGTGTAGCAATGCTATAACCACTTAATTGTGTGTTACATCATCATGACATCATTTGTGTATGTGCATGAAGAGCTGATGTTGATGTGTGTGTGTTGATACAAGGTGTGCAGTGTGCGAACACAGTGCACATGGTGTTAACCTTAATACCTTAATTAGGTGTGCAAATCCATAATATGTCTCTTGGGAACCCGCCTGGACCAGGTAGACAAAGAAAGGACAATCCCAAAGCCACAGGGGGGCCTGGGGCCAAGGTAGGAGGGTGATGAGATGCTTTGTGCATGTTGTACCTTTTTCTTTTTTTAGGACTTTGTTAACGACTCAAGCTCGGACGATGACTCGGTTTGCAGCACAGAGACATCTGCTCCAAGTTGCACACTGTATGTAGGCAAAGGGTTTCCTTCTTATATCAGAGAACAGCAGATTCGTGACCACTTTGCTGCCCTGGGGTTTGGAGACTTTATCACCAACGTTGTGGTGCCAGTTGACAAGGCCAGTGGAAGCACAAAGGGCTTTGGTTTTGTGACCTTCACCTCTCCCAAGGCTGCAGAAGATGCTATATCAATTGTCAATGGAACCTCCATCCTTGACAAATACAAGGTATATGCAGAGGCGTATAAAAGGAAAAAGAAACCACAGCACCCTAGAAAGAAACCACAACCACATAACCCAACCTCCACTATTGGCAACCCAGGGCAGGGGGGGATTAATATGTCTGTTGGGAAACCCCCTGGACCTGGTAAGCAAAGAGGTGGCAAACCCAGATCTGCCATAGGAGAGGTAGGGAAATGTTGTAGTACTGTGTATGTGTATTAATTTTTGTTTACTTGACAGCAGACCAAATATCATCCAGGAGGACAAGGTGCTGATCCATCACTGTCTGGAACAGGACCACACCCACCTTATGGAGGACCACACCCACCTTATGGAGGACCACAAGGGATGGCATTTGACACTAACACATCAGAGCTAGGTAAGCTGAAATTTAGGGTGCTCTGGTTGAGATCAGAAATTTAGCTGCTAATAATCTTTTGAATAGAGGTGGCCAGGGGTGATTATAATTTATCTGAAGCGTTAGGACAAATGTCAGACCACACTAGATTTTGGTAGGACATCAGACGAATGTGGTCGGACATGCACAACATTTATTAACCAAGTGTTGTCAAATGGACTATTTCATTTTCAAGAAACCAATTGGGTACATGGGGTATTTTAGAGTGATGTTTTAGAATAAATTTACACTTATGTGCCTATAATTAAATCTTAATCATACCCTAATCTTGAATGTAATGGCTGATTAATGTTAGATCATCACCTACGTGTAGGCAGGTTAACCTACGTATAGGCGTGGCAAATAACTTAATTCCAACAAATGACCAGCCAGCCAACGCTTGAAACAACAGCGATCAATATAGCAAAGAGGGCTACTTGCAAGTTGGTGGCAGAAAACAACACCAGTGCTACATACACTCTGGTTGGGCACGCCCCTCATTTAGCTCAGGGTGTTCTGATTTACAAAAAAACTTGCTAGTGTAATACGGCTAAAACTGATGGAGAACACGTGTACAGACAGACACTCAATACATCTATATAATAGTGTAGAATATTCTAGAACTAGGGTCCATCATATCATCACTTAACACTTGAACTAGGGTCCATCATATCATCACTTAACACTTGAGGTGTTGACCATTACATATGTCCCCCTCCACTGAGAATACGTCCACGTATTCAACTTTGAAATCTATCAGGAGGTCGCCGTGCTCTAACTGGGTATCTGACATTGGGTAGAGCAGCGGGCGGTTGTCCATTTGGAACGGGATTAAAAACACCCTGATCAACATCATCATCTTCCAGCAGTTCCAATGATGAACCCACTGGTGGGGGACTAACTGGTTGTGGCGGAGGATCACGTGCACCTGTAGTAGGTTTCCTTGGTAGCAACCGAATGTTTTCAGGGCATTTTTTCAACCGGTTAAAATGGACGACCTTGCACTTATTGTTCCCTGTATGCTGAACACGGTACGTAACATCAGACAGCTTTTCACAGATCCTGTATGGTCCTCCCCAAGGTCTGTGGAACTTCCGTGACTGGCCCTTTTTGATTGCAGGATTGAACAGCCAAACCAGTTCGCCTTTATCAAAAGGCTTGCCATGGATCCTACGATTGTATAGCTGAGACTGGTAGCATTGTTTTTGGCTGATGTTCTGTCGTACCTTCTCATATGCCTCAGCAAACTGTTCTCGCTGCTTATTCACATATGTGGAATAAGATGTGTCATCTGTTTCCTCCTGCTCTCTATTAAGGTTGTAAATCAGGTCAATGGGTAGTCTCGCTTCACGTCCAAACATGAGAAAAAATGGGGAGTACCCTGTGGTACTCTGCACACTGCTGTTGTACGCCAGGCATAACTTGCTCAAGTGCAAATCCCAGTCTGAAGGATGTTCCATTGAGCAGGTGGAGAGCATGTTTAGTAGCGTTCTATTAAACCGTTCCACCAACCCATCTGATTGTGGGTGGTATGGTGTTGTCTATGTCTTTTCGATCTGTAGAAACTGGCACAACTGGGTAGTCACCTCTGCTTCAAATTGTCTGCCCTGGTCTGAATGAAGTTTTTCAGGCAGGGCAAAACGGCAGAACATCTCATCTAATAGCTTGTGGGCAACGGTGGTTGCTTCTTGGTTGGGGATTGCATACGCTTCAATCCATTTGGTAAAGTAGTCTGCAGCCACCAAGATGTATTTATTTCCAGCCAGAGTTACCGGTAGAGGTCCAAGGATGTCTATGGCAACCATCTGCATGGGTGAGCTTACAGTAACACTTTGGAGGGGAGCTAGGTTCTTTGGTGTGGGTGTCTTGCGTTGTGAACAAGCTGGACAGGTATGACACCACTCCTGCACTGACTTCCAGTGTCCTGGCCAGTAGAATCTGTCCTTCAGTTTCTGTAGGGTCTTCTCTTCTCCCAAATGACCCCCCATTGCACCTTCATGTATCTCCTTAAGGACTTGTGAACTTAGCTTTGGAGGAACTACTAGCTGGTACTGGACCCTAGAAGGGTGTTTACGGTCAATATATTTGCGATAGAGCAACCCATTTCTGAGTAGTAGGTGGTCCCACAACTGCAAGAGTCGCCTCTGTTCAGAACATTGCCCTGTCTTAGGCTTTGGGTTAGGAGGGCAAGTCTGAGTCATCTTTGCCTCAATAATTGTCTTCAAATCCTGGTCTTCCCTCTGATTATTTAGTATTTCCTCAGCACTAAGCCCAGATAGTTGCACAACAGCTACTGATGAACCTTCCTCCTGTTGGACTTCTTCATTAAGTCCACACTGGTGGCAAGGTAGTCTAGACAGAGCGTCAGCATTTATGTGCCTTAACCCTTTCCGGTGCACAATTTCAAAATTGTACTCTTGTAGCTTTTCCAACCATCTGGCAACTTGGCCTTCGGGTTCCTTCATACTGTACAACCAAGTGAGTGGGCCATGATCTGTACGTAGGGTGAAAGTGTGCCCAAGCAGATAAGTGCGGAAATGTGTCACAAATGTGACCACAGCAAGCAGTTCCTTCCTCGTGACACAGTAGTTTCGTTCTGGCTTGGTGAGTAAACGACTACCATATGCAACTACATGCTCTCTGCCATCCTTGTCCAACTGAGATAGTACTCCACCGATTCCGTCATTGCTGGCATCTGTATCAAGAATGAATGGCTTGGTAAAGTCAGGGTAGCTCAATATGGGTGGTGATGACAACAAGTGACGAAGGATTTCAAAGGACTTTTGACATTCTGTGGTCCACAAGAATGATGAGGTTCGCTCTGTGAGTTTATGCAGTGGTTTGGCAATTTGTGCAAAGTCCTTGATAAATCTCCGATAGTAGTTTGCCAATCCCAAGAACTGTTGCACCTCCTTGGTACTTGTTGGAGTTGGCCAAGTCTTCACAGTAGCTGTCTTCTCAGGATCAGCAGCTATCCCTTCATTGGAGACAATGTGGCCAAGATACTTCACTTTTTCTTTTAAGAATGAACACTTTTCAGGCTTGATCTTCAGTCCTGCATCACGAATGCGAGAAAATACTGAGCCCAAATTGCTGAGATGTTCTGTAAATGTCCGCCCCAGGACAATTATATCATCCAGGTAGACTAGACAACTGGTCCACTGTAGACCTGTTAAGACTATGTCCATAAGTCGCTGAAAAGTTGCAGGGGCGTTACAAAGGCCAAAGGGCATAACTTTGAATTCATACAGGCCTTCAGTGGTGCAGAAAGCAGTTTTTTGCCGATCATTTTCTGTGAGCTCTACCTGCCAATAGCCACTTGCCAGGTCTAAGGTGGAGAAGATCTTGGAGTCTGACAACGTCTCAAGGGTGTCATTGATCCGTGGCAAGGGGTAGGCATCCTTTCGAGTTACCTCATTCATCTTACGATAGTCGACACAGAACCGTACGGAGCCATCCTTTTTCCGTGCTAGGACAATTGGAGATGCCCATGGACTCTGTGATGGCTGAATTATATTCTTGTGCAACATATCATCCAGCAGATCTTTAACCAGTGTTCGCTGAGCTGGAGGAATACGGCGGACGTGTTGGCGAATAGGTGGTGCTGATCCTGTGTCAATGCTGTGACAAAGTTTTGATGAGCGACCAAGATGATCTTCTCGACAGAAAAAGATGTCAGCATACTGCAGTACTAGTGACTTGAAAGCTTCCTTCTGGTCTTCGGTAAGAAGAGTTGATCCTGATGCATCCAATAACTGCTTCAAAATCTTCAGTTTTTCACCACTAACAGATGCAGGCTGTGCTGGATCAATTGAAGAGGTTTCTGAAGGTGTGACTGCACTAACATGCACCTGGCTTTCATGTAGTTGCTGCAATATGCCAATTCTTGTTCCTCCATGCAGGGTGCATGGTAGGTCACTGAAATTCAGGAGACGAACGGGAAATTTGGATCCTGTTGGCTCCACGATTGCTCTGGCAACAACTAGAGACTTAATTGATGATTGCCCTTCAAGAAGCCATAATCGATGTTGATTGGCGATTGCCTCTGACGTTGCCATTGTTTCCATTTCACACCTCGGAGGAATATGGATGGTGTCGATGAGCGAGACTGAATATGCTTTTGTTGTTGGCGTCTGCAGTGGGACCGTTATTCCTAGTTGTGAGAGTGTCAGACTGTTGTCAGGAATGTTGATGTTGCACTGATGGTGCCGCAAGAAATCCATACCGAGGATACCCTCTGCCGTCAAGGTATCAACAACCACAACTGGGGTTGACACAGACGCAGTTCCAATTTTTAGGGCCAGCTTTACATAGCCGCAGACACGTAACTCCGATCCATCAACTCCAACTAGGCGGGGTCCGGACCAGGGTTGTAATGCAGCATGTGATGCAGAAATGCGATGCCAAACGTCGCTGTGAAGTAATGACACGCTAGCGCCTGTGTCCACCAGAAAGCGCACCCTAACCCCGTTTACGAAACCATACATGCAAAACGATTCATGAGGCACCGTTGATGTTTGTTCGATCGTTCAAAGCCACTACTCGTCCCTCGGCAGATTGGCTTATTCCGCCGAGGGTCTCTCGTTTCCCTGACGCCATGGAGCTCGACAGAAACGGGCAATGTGCCCTGGTCGACCGCAGTTCCAGCATCTTCGAGGGCGTTCACCGGCTCCACCCATCTGCAGCTGATTCACTCTTCTGTCGTCTGCCCGTGGTCGTGGCTGGCTAATCTTCATTTCGAGTTTCTCCAGCCTGTCAATGCACTGCTTCATCAAGTCGGCCATTGAACTAGTCACGCCATTTACAGGTAGAGGATCCGCTGTAGTAACATCTTCCACTTCCGCTACGCTGCTAATAGTCTTCGCATCGATGTACGCCTCCATTTCCAATGTTGCGCTCACAGCTTCATCCACTGTTTTTGGACGCTTTTGCCTGACGCTGAACGCCACCTGGCCGTTTTCGATTTGCGAGACGAAATGGTTCAGTGCCAATTGTTCTTTTGCGTTTTCCTCCAAATCTGGATACGCTTTGTCTACCAACGTTCTCAGACTGTCTGCAAAATCCGCCCAACCCTCTTCCTTCTTCTTTTTCCTGGTCTGAAATTGAGCTTGATAGCGCTCCTTCCTGCACGACGGCTCAAATCTCTCCTGCAATGCCTTCTTCACATTCTTGTAGTCTGCGTCTTGGAGTCGTTGAAGGGCGGTTTGGGCGCGACCAGTTAAGCGAACTTTGAGCCACCGCAACCTGGCATCTTCATCCCAGTCATTTACGACAGCAACGTTTTCGAAATGATAAATCCACTGATCCCACGAACTGTCGTCGTTAAAAATCTCTGGCATGACTAATGGTCGAGCGGCCATCCTGTCGACTACGCCAATGTAATACGGCTAAAACTGATGGAGAACACGTGTACAGACAGACACTCAATACATCTATATAATAGTGTAGAATATTCTAGAACTAGGGTCCATCATATCATCACTTAACACTTGAGGTGTTGACCATTAGTTGCATTACACTAGCAGCATTCTTTGCTTTTTAGGCAGACAACTCTTTTTGCCGAACACACACGATTTCCAACTTTTATACTCTCTGTCATCAAGATCGTGGACAATTTTTGTACACTCCTCCATCTCAATTGTGTATGATCCAATGGTTGAATGAGTTATAAATCTAATTAAAAACAAAGCCCTATGCTTAGTGTTACGAGTACAAAGTTTTATATGGCATTGAATGCAAGGACCGTAGGTCGCAATAGAACTCCTACACGTAGGCTAAAACAGCACTTTTCTCCTACATGTAGGCATTTGTTCAATTTATCATTACACAACAGTTGTCACAATGCTGTAACCACTTAATACCATTATGTTTGTGTGTTACATCATCATGACATCATTTGTGCATGTGCACGAAGAGCTGATGTTGATGTGCGTGTGTTGATACAAGGTGTGCAGTGTGCAAACACAGTGCACATGGTGTTAACCTTAATACCTTAATTAGGTGTGCAAATCCATAATATGTCTCTTGGGAACCCGCCTGGACCAGGAAGACAAAGAAAGGACAATCCCAAAGCCACAAAGAGGCCTGGGGCCGAGGTAGGAGACATATGATGATATAATCATATTGTACCTTTTTCTTTTTTTAGAACTTTGTGAACGACTCAAGCTCGGACGATGACTCTGTTTCCAGCACAGAGACATCTGCTCAAGGGAAAGACCCACGCTGCACACTGTATGTAGGCAAAGGGTTTCCTTCTTATATCAGAGAACAGCAGATTCGTGACCACTTTACTGCCCTGGGGTTTGGAGACTTTATCACCAACGTTGTGGTGCCAGTTGACAAGGCCACTGGAAGCACAAAGGGCTTTGGTTTTGTGACCTTCACCTCTCCCAAGGCTGCAGAAGATGCTATATCCATTGTCAATGGAACCTCCATCCTTGACAAATACAAGGTATATGCAGAGGCGTATAAAAGGAAAAAGAAACCACAGCACCCTAGAAAGAAACCACAACCACATAACCCAACCTCCACTAATTTAGGGCAGGGGGTGATTGATGTTTATGTTGGCAGTGATATTCCAAATCACATTAAGAACGATCACATCAGAGCTCATTTCAAGGACTATAAAGCCTTCATCGCTAATGCCATGGTGGTGCGTGACCCCCAGACCAAGAAGACCAAAGGGTATGCCATAGTCACCTTTTCTTCTGTGGATGCTGCACATGATGCAATTCTGAAACTGAATGGATCCCTGCTTCATGGTAAATTTCCTCTTGTATTGGAAGAGGCTCAAAAGCACTCTATAAATAATGTGGTATCCATGGTGACCACCCCTGCTGATGGGCAGGTCCCACCTGCAGTGTCAAGTCAAACTTCAGCCAGTATTATAATCAGTAATCTGCCCAGCAGTGTGAGTGAAGAGTCTATCGGTCTCCTTCTTGGCGGTATTCAGCACAAGAGCTGTCACATTGATTCAGAAGCAAGCAAAGCTGTGCTGGAGCTTTTCAGTGTTGATGATGCAAGGGCAGCCGTCAGTAAACTGGATGGCATGATATTTTTAGGACAGGTAATTAGTGTGTCTGTTGGGAAACCCCCTGGACCTGGTAAGCAAAGAGGTGGCAAACCTAGATCTGCCAAAGGAGAGGTAGGGAAATGTTGTAGTACTGTGTACATGTATAATTTTGTTTACTTGACAGCAGACCACATGTCATCCAGGAGGACAATTTGCTGATCCATCACTGTTTGGAACAGGACCACAAGGGCCACCTTATGGAGGACCACACCCACCTTATGGAGGACCACGCCCACCTTATGCAGGGCCATACCCACCTTATGGAGGACCACACCCAACGTATGGAGGACCACACCCACCTTATGGAGGACCACACTCACCTTATGGAGGACTACACCCACCTTATGGAGGACCACAAGGGCCACCTTATGGAGGACAACAATCTAAAGCATGAAACAATTTAGTAAAATTAATGTACCATATAATCAATTGGACTTTATGTGTATTTTAAAGGGTATAGAGCTATCGAATACCTGCAATGTAGTAATGTTTTTATGGTGATATGGAAGCACTACAGTTGAAACCGTGGTACTTGTCCATAAATTTTTTTTCAGTACTTCTATGTTTGGCATAGGTTTTTGGAGAAGTGGTAAATGATATCAAAAATCTGATTGCAGAGTAATGTTTGTAAACTACATGACAACACATATCGAAAGTGTAAAGTTGTCACGTGACTTCGTAGTTATTCAGCATTTTCCTTTCTGTAAGCTGTTTAGTAAACACGTTTCTAGATGTTTTCTCCACCGGTACACCACGGGTTGTACTGAAAAGCACCATATATATACTATGTTAACGGCTCTATCGATTGTCCGAGTCGGAATTTCAACGCGGTAAACCGTTACACTTTTAAACCCGAATAGGTGCTGTTTAGAGGTGTAAAAGTTTCTAGATACAAAAACCAACAAGAATGCCTTTTGGGCATCACATTTAGCTGTTATAGATAGAAGAGAGGTGTCTGCACTAGAAAAATCCAACTAACATGTATAGTGTTTTACCCGTTCGCTAAAACACTCATCCAAACTTCAGGCTGTGATTGCCGTCCATTTTTATATGAATAACATTTTTATAATTTAATACGTTATTAATGAGTTTGTTCGCTAAATGGCTGAAACTCGGAGCCCTCCGTCGGATCGACCTACATCATGTACACGTACAAGAAGAGCTAGCGTTGCAGCGCCAGATGCTTGGAAAGCTTTTAAGCATAAGGGAGCAGGGGCGAATACAGGATTTCAGAATAGGGGGGGGGGTTGTTAATGAATGATAAGACGAGCGGGGGTGGGGGTGGGAGGTGCTGTCCACTTCGGCCGATTCAACGAGCGGGGGTGTCGTGGGGGTTGCTGTCCGCTTTCGGCCGAGCCGGGGGGAGGGGGGGGGGGGTGCTGTCCCACCTTCCGCCGATTCAACGAGCGGGGGTGCTGTCGGCTTTCGGCCGATTCAACGAGCGGGAGGGGGGGGGGGGGGGGGGGGGGGGGGGGGGGGTTGACCGGGCTGTACATGTACATGTAGGTCGATCCGACGGAGGGCTCAAAGTTAAATTTCAGCCATTTAGCGAACAAACTCATTAATAACGTAAATTATAAAAATGTTATTCATATAAAAATGGACGGCAATCACAGCCTGAAGTTTGGATGAGTGTTTTAGCGAACGGGTAAAACACTATACATGTTAGTTGGATTTTTCTAGTGCAGACACCTCTCTTCTATCTATAACAGCTAAATGTGATGCCCAAAAGGCATTCTTGTTGGTTTTTGTATCTAGAAACTTTTACACCTCTAAACAGCACCTATTCGGGTTTAAAAGTGTAACGGTTTACCGCGTTGAAATTCCGACTCGGACAATCGATAGAGCCGTTAACATAGTATATATATGGTGCTTTTCAGTACAACCCGTGGTGTACCGGTGGAGAAAACATCTAGAAACGTGTTTACTAAACAGCTTACAGAAAGGAAAATGCTGAATAACTACGAAGTCACGTGACAACTTTACACTTTCGATATGTGTTGTCATGTAGTTTACAAACATTACTCTGCAATCAGATTTTTGATATCATTTACCATTTCTCCAAAAACCTATGCCTAGCAGTACTGAAAAAAAAAATTATGGACAAGTACCACGGTTTCAACTGGAGTATAAATTTACTGCAAGGTTTGATTTGTTTTTGATTTTTGTGAGTGAGTTATGCTTGACACAGATTAAAAAATCTTTACCTTCCTTAACCTGATTATTTTTTAAAAAGTAGCCCAAGTGATTGTATCAGCATAAAACTTTAAACATGTAAACCCTAGCTTGTGGTTAGCTATACTTCCTATTTCTCCCAAATACTGGATGTGTCATGTTTGTTTAAAAATGCCCTCATGTCAGTCACGAAGATCTATATACTATCTCTGAGTAGAGTGATTGGAAATACAGGCTGGTGTCATGGAAATTTTTATCTGTCCAGATATCATTACGCTGGGGAATAAACAATCCCCCTTATACTAATACTATCATTGTACACAAATCAAACAAAATAGCGAACACTGATGAGTGTGTGTGTTATCAATTTTACCCAAAATAAAAAAGTTTTGTGCCATGAAGCACTAACTGATTGTGTAAACAAATGTGCTATGAAAATGGACTAACCTTTACATTGTGGACACTGCGGAATTGTAACGTTATTAAGGTTGGGTTATACTGTTATCCATCACTGAGGGCTCTAGGTAAGAATTTATTCTGTTTATTCAGTTCAGTCTGTCTAGATGTATGGTGTATGGTATACTTATTTAACGTTTTCAGTGTTGTGCTGGTATGTGCTCCATTCGTAAGAATTACTGAAAAGGATTGCCTTCACCTGGGGTGGAACCCATGACTATAATGCTCCACCACAACGCCCACACTGGCTAATCCACTAGGCCAATCTGACACCCCCCTCCCTATTCTTTCAGGGTGTTATCATGTTAATTTTTGTTGTTATATACAATGTGTATAATGTGAATACAAAAGCTGTGCTGATGTTCCATGCAAGGACTCTGAGGACCAATATTTTACCCACTGCAAGTGTATTTAAATACTTTTGGATGATGCAATATCAAATATACGTTCTGCTGAAGATGCTACACCACATATGTATGTGCATTTGAGCCGGCTCACCATACATGTTCCTCAGTCCCTGCATAGCCAGTTTTCTACTGATCTCTACTGAAAATACCTGATTCAGGTCTAACCTGAATCAGGTACATATTAACTGAAATATTTATTAACTCATGTCCCTGATTCAGGAGCTGTCTCTCAGACCTGATTCAGGTAATTTCGGTGATTCAGATCAGTAGAAAATTGGCAATGTATTGCGTCCATATTTCAACATTGATGTTAAAATATGAATTACAGTATTCACTGTACAAGGGGTGTGGTGATCTATACAATGGTGCACAATCAAGTGTTGATTGGTCACATGCTAGCAATAGAGTGTGAAAAGAACATAATACAAACATATGTAGGCTGTGCAGAAATGAGGGGCATTCCGATTTGCTGGAATCTTATTTGGCTGTGATCAGATAAGCATTATCATAAGATGGCACTGAATCAGTGTAGTGGTCAATATTTTATCACACTCTGTCATTTCCAACTAATAAATTGAAGTGATTTAATTAATTTCGCAAGGTGGGGGAAGAGGTAATCACACCTACCCTCCTCCCCATTCTGCCGCTGCTAATAAAAAATGTTTTACATTGTAATATTTAATTGATGGCTCATGTAACAAGGCTGTGCATAACAGTGTGCATATTAAAGTGTATATGGTATCATAATCTACGTATATAAAAAAAATCATATTAGTTTAGTATTTCTATTTTTCTCCCTTTAGATACTGTCTGTATGAGCCTGTAATGATAGTGTACAGGGTACATACAAATGTAAATCCCCTGGCTTCATAACAATAGCTCATTACTTTGTGCAGTTAAATGGTGCCTTCAATAAAATCATTCTCTGTCAGTCTAACTCAAAAGCTGCTCACACGTCCCAGGCCCTAGTTTTATATTAAATTACGGGGGTGAGAAATAAATTTTATTTTCCATGGCTATCACATAAAGTTCTAGTGAAGCAATAGCTAAGGTTTGGCACAAATGCTTAATGTCCAGTTCATGTGGTAGGACCTCAGAGTTCTGGAACTTATCAATTGCTGCATGAAGTATGTATGCATGAAAAAGTGCACATGCTGTTAGTACCGTGGATTGTTGAGTAAAAATCAATGGTTGTGCATGATGTATTCCTTCAGTATGTTGAGAGAAGCTTTCTTAGTAGCGGAGTCAAGTGAAGAAGAGAAGTGGTGCCTGAGTATTCCCAGTTATGTGTGTGACCAACCCCAGCAGCTCCTCCCCCTCCTCCTCCCCTTCCTCTACCAGGCACCTGGCCCAACTCTGCTGGACCCACTGGTGCCCGCTTTAGTGCTGCCAGCCCTGACTAGAAGACTGCTGGTCCCCATTCTGCCCCCTGCTCCAGCACTGCTGGCCCAACCAGGAGGACTGCCAGGGCCTCTGTCCTAGCTGCACTGTGGCCAGGACATGGACCTCACGCAGATGTCGGGGGGGGGGGAGGGGGGGGGGGGGGGGGGGGCTACACAAGTGTCTTTTATTTACTCTAAAAACACACTAGTATATTATAACTAAATATAGTAAGCATTTACATGTGTTTTAAATATGTTTACATCATCTACATGCATGGTCTAGTATAGTGTGGTACATTTACGCGATTAATAAAAAAAATAGTTAAACAAGATTGAGCATGACCCTTGTCCGGACAAATGTGAGGGCTCTTCTTTCAAGGACCACCTCAGATGCAGGCTACTGATATATTATTTAGTGTACATGTATGTGGTTTGAACTGTTAAATAAATATTAAATCTTTAATTAATATAAGAATTGGTGATGTAGGATTTTTATGCACCCATTGAGTAGGACAGACCAAAACAAAGGATTACTGAAGTTCTGTAACATTATCACCAATGCTGCAGCTCCTTCACCAGGTCAGGACCCTCACATGGCCTATATGGACCTTCCCAGACAGCCCTAAATTGGTGGTTGGGCATGGACATCACCGTACCATTACATCATGCTATAAACCCATTTATTTATTTTTCGATGGACAATGATCCCCAAGTGCTCAGAACTTGGGTGGGTCTGCATACCACTAGCAGTAGAGATGTGTGCTGAAGCTAATAACACCTCGTCTTGCCATTCTCATGCAGTGCACCAAGTCACAGGCCAGAACTATCCTTTATGGCATACTCAGCCTCACCTTGGCATGCTGTCAAGAGCTGGGCTTCAAGGACATCACCTTTTGTTATACGTACATTTGTTAAAAGATCACAAATTACCGACCACGTCAGAATTGCTTGGGTTACATAATACATGTAGAATCTAAATAATCCATGGTTCCATCTATATAGTGGAGATGAATTTTTTTTTTGACATCAAACCACCCGACTCATGATTGGATGGAATGCTCCCTAGCAGGTGGTCTACTATTAAATACTTCACTACAATATGCAGGTACCTGGCTACGCCGACTACCGGTAGTAGAAGCATGATTCGATTGACATGTACACGTGCAATGCATCTACTAATAGAAAATGAAGGTCCTTTTGCAGACGTCGCAACACACGGACTAGCGCTATCTTTTATAAATCTTGGCAGTTGTGTTATCTGGTTATGAGTTGAATAATTATTCTTTTAAAACTTATCTAAACTTTTGGAAACGTGCGTCATATAGAATCAGTGGCAAGCATTATGCAGGTAAGGTGAGCGTAACTTGTCATTGTGGGACGTTTGCAACTGGCGCTTCGTAATCTTAACTCGTTAGTGAAAGAATAGAAAGTGCGTTTCGACATCAACCAACCACACGGAATGTCTGCAGTGTGTGCGTATATGCGGAGATAGGCCTAAATTATCTCTGGTGTGCGTTTGTGTGTGTAACAATTTGTGAGTGTGTGTGGGGGGAATGATTTGCTAATTAGATGATAATACGCTTGAACGACAAATCAAATATTTTGTTGTCGCCGACGCGAGGGCGGTTATTCGATCGACATGACGGAATAAACAGCCGTCCTTCATTGTAAAAAAGAGGTTGTATAGAATAACCCCCCCTCCCCTCATCCAAATAAATCAACGACTTATTAACAGTATACTAGTCTAGTAATGTGCAAACTAACATGCCTTAGCCTTAGAAATAAACGTTTACATGTAGCTTGATTCTAGTCTCGTACCCAGACCCAAACGTACGTAAGCATTATCGCTTACAGTATAATACAGCGTACATAGGGTCTGGCCAACAAGTCGAAGTAAGTTGTTCTTGGGAATGTAATTGGAATGTTCGATAATTAGGGTTGTCATAGCAACGGCTACGTCATCACGATAAAACGTGAGGTTTGTTTAAGCAGATCTGTCTTGCTTGAGCTACGGAGAGAAAAGGCTACCACCGCAATGATACTCTCAGAGTGGTGAACGCGATGGGCTGGAAAGCGATTCACGACAGATTTTAGACGTACTTTGTAATGACTCTTTCCATATTGAAATGGCTTTCCCTTCGTTTTAGACACGTGTCCATATATCAGAACCTTAGCCGCGCACGCACGATCAAGCACCAGGCTCCTCTCTGTAGTGTGGAATGCTATTGGAATCTAATTACCGTGACGTCACGCGGGCTCTCGATTCTGATTGGAGCGCCAACATTCCGGCGCACCAGAACAACTTCGATCGACTTGTTGGCCAGACCCTCTGTACGTGATGTTATACTGTAAGCGATCATCATCGTTACGTACATTTGGGTCTGGGTACGAGACTAGCTTGATTCACCCACTTGAGATACGACTTTAACCCTCTGTCGTGATTAGAGATAAGCGAAGCCGCTGGGCTTGTTATGGGTAAGTTTACATAGTAAGCCCTAAGCCCTGAAGATTTGTAAACTTACCTGTAACCCTCAAACCTAAAAAGTCCCAGTGGCTTCGCTTGAATCTACCTTACGGGAGCCCGCTAATCGCGATAGTGGGTGAAAGTCGTGCCCGCTAATCACGATAAGGGGTGAATCCAAGCTACATGTTTATTTATATGCAATCAACTGGAAAACCTGCTAGTTTGCACATTACATGTGTACTGTTAATAAGTAGTTGGATGAATTATAAGTACTACAACCCAAAAGATATGTGATATGCATTATAGTGGACACCTGTTGTGTGGTTTTAGAACAACTATTAATTGAACTCCTAATCATGACACTTTGTGGGGGTGCCCCATGGAATAGTGATGCTATATAACTGGGTGTCTTTTGAAGTGATTGTGATAATATTGTACCCTGATAATATTGTACCCTTTTTTGGTAGGACTTTGGTAACGATTCAAGCTCGGACAATGATTCTGTTTGCAGCACAGAGATACCTGCTGAAGTGAAAGACTCCTGCACACTGTATGTAGGTAAAGGGTTTCCTTCTTATATCAGAGAACAGCAGATTCGTGAGCACTTTGCTGCCCGCGGGTTTGGAGCCTTTATCACCAACGTTGTGGTGCCCATTGACAAGGCCAGTGGAAGCACAAAGGGCTTTGGTTTTGTGACCTTCATCTCTTCCAAGGCTGCAGAAGATGCGATATCAATTGTCAATGGAACCTCCATCCTTGAAAAATACAAGGTACATGCAGAGACTTATAAAAGGAAAAAGAAACCACAGCACCCTAGAAAGAAACCACAAGTGCCTAACCCACCTTATGGAGGACCACAAGGGGTACGTAACCTACCTTATGGAGGAACACAAGGGGTGCCTAACCCACCTTATGGAGGACCACAAGGGGTGCCTAACCAACCTTATGGAGGGCTGCAAGGGGTGCCTAACCCACCTTATGGAGGACCACAAGGGGTGCCTAACCAACCTTATGGAGGGCCGCAAGGGGTGCCTAACCAACCTTATGGAGGACCGCAAGGGGTACCTAACCCACCTTATGGAGGGCCACAAGGGGTGCCTAACCAACCTTATGGAGGACCGCAAGGGGTACCTAACCCACCTTATGGAGGACCGCAAGGGGTACCTAACCCACCTTATGGAGGACCACGAGGGGTGCCTAACCAACCTTATGGAGGACCGCAGGGGGTGCCTAACCCACCTTATGGAGGGCCACAAGGGGTGCCTAACCCAACCTCCACTGTTGGCAATCCCAGTGGTACTCAATTAGGGCAGGGGGTAATTGATGTTTATGTTGGCAGTGATATTCCAAATCACATTAAAAACGATCACATCAGAGCTCATTTCAAGGACTATGAAGCCTTCATCACTAATGCCATGGTGATGCGTGACCCCCAGACCAAGAAGACCAAAGGGTATGCCATAGTCACCTTTTCTTCTGTGGATGCTGCACATGATGCAATTCGGAAACTGAATGGTTCCCTGCTTCATGGTAAATTTCTTCTCGTAGTGGAAGAGGCTCAAAAGCACTCTGTAAATGATGTGGTATCCATGGTGACCACCCCTGCTGATGGGCAGGTCCCACCTGTAGTGTCAAGTCAAACTTCAGCCAGTATTATAATTAGTAATCTGCCCAGCAGTGTGAGTGAAGAGTCTATCGGTCTCCTTCTTGGCGGTATTCAGCACAAGAGCTGTCACATTGATTCAGAAGCAAGCAAAGCTGTGCTGGAGCTTTTCAGTGTTGATGATGCAAGGGCAGCCGTCAGTAAACTGGATGGCATGATATTTTTAGGACAGGTAATTAGTGTGTCTGTTGAGAAACCCCCTGGACCTGGTAAGCAAAGAGGTGGCAAACCTAGATCTGCCAAAGGAGAGGTAGGGAAATGTAGTAGTACTGTGTACATTTATTTATTTTGTTTACTTGACAGCAGTCCAGATATCATCCAGGAGGACAAGGTGCTGATCCATCACTGTCTGCAACAGGACCACACCCACCTTATGGAGGACCACAAGGGATGGCATTTGACACTAACACATCAGAGCTAGGTAAGCTGAAATTTAGGGTGCTCTGGTTCATTAGCGTTAGCTGCTAATAATCTTTTGAAGAGACATGGTCATGGTCATGGTTTCAGAGCTAGCAGTTATCCAATTGTTGTCAAATGGACTATTTCATTTTCAAGAAAATACTTGGGTACATGGGGAATTCTATTTTAGAGTTGATCTGTTTTCGTTCAAATTTACGCTTATGAACTAATTATGCCTATAATCAAAACTATCATTAATGTAATGGCCAATTAATGATAGATTGACCGCACGCCTACATGTAGGCGAAAAACGTGGTTTTAACCTACATGTAGGTATTACATTGTGACCTCTGCTCCTCACATTGAATGGCGCATAAAACTTTCAGCTCTAATAATGTACCACTAAACCATTCGGCTTCATTTTTAATTCACTTCGGAGACTCTTAAACTATCGGCTCTGTAGATATTCGACCGAGATGGAGGAGAGTATAAAAATTGCCTACAATCTTGATGGCGGATGGCATAAAGGTTGGAAATCGCGTGCGTTTGGCGACAGGAGGTCAAAAAATAGCTGTCTAAACAATGAAAAAGCTTGTAAGCAAGGTTTTGGGAAAATTGGAACAACTTGAGTAAAAGAGGGGCGTTTCTGAACCAGAGTGTACGTAGTAGCTGGCGTTGTTTTCTGACGCCACCTTGCAAGTAGCCCTCTTTGCTGTACTAATTATGCTTATTTCAAGCGTTGGCTATTTGTTCATTGTTTGGAATAATGCGATTTGCAATGCCTACATGTAGGTTAACGCGCCTACATGTAGTGGTCGACCTATCGTTAAACAAGAACAAGAAAATGGCTAAAATGATGATAGCTGTAAATGTAAATGCTTAATACCATTGTGTTTGTGTGCTTAAAAAATTATCATTTGTGCATGTACGTGCAGAGCTGATGTTGATGTGCATGTGTGTTGTTAACTTAATTAACCTTAATTAGGTATGCAAATGAATAATATGTCTCTTGGGAACCCTGGACCAGGAAGACAAAGAAAGGACAATCCCAAAGCCACAAAGGGGCCTGGGGCCAAGGTAAGGAGGGTCATAAGCTGCTTTGTACATATGATGAGTACATATGGTTATTTATGTGACAACAGTCTAGGCGCCCTGGTCATAAGGTACCTTCATATGATACTGGGGCACAAGAATTCCCACCTTATCAGAACCCAGAAGTGTTAGGTAAGCTCTGATATGGCAATGCAGACATCAATCTACAAATTTAAATTAAACACTCTACATGTCTTTAGTTGTGTATACTGTTCTAATAAGCACCTTTGTTGGAGCATAAAAATAAAAGGGATATGCCACCAGTGCCAGATCTAGCATAGCCTTGGGATGGGGGGGGGGGGGGGGGGGAGGCTGCTTACCCCCCCCCCCCCCCCCCTCTGCCCCCTCCCATTCATATTATAAATGCCGCCCCTGGCATGAAATTACTGCACATCTAGATGCATGTGCACGCATTTAACTACATGTGATGCATCTCCCATTTCTGTTAACCATTTTGTATACTTCACTGAGTTTATGGTATATATTTTGGGGAACTAAAATAGTTAGCTGTACTAAGGTATTACATTCTTGAGATGGAACTTCACTTAATAACTGACAACTTTTGCCATTTTTTGTAGAAACAACTCAACAACCCCTGCCATCTCGCTCCATCTCACCATTTCATACGTCGTAAGTTTGTGGTACAAAATAATTCCTTGGTGTAATTGTGGGGTCCAGGGACCCACTTTTGATATAGAAATTGTACATGTTTTCTTCACTCAAGGATTATACGATGTGATCATTTAAATGGTTTTGTTTACATATTAGTACTACATATACCATATTGTACTTAACCAGAGCAGAGACAATCTATATAGTATCTCTGGCAAGAGTACCTTCACCTTGCTCCCCCACCTCAGTGGTTTAAAAATATTTGGGTGTGTCCGAGCATCATACTGATAATTTAATTCCGCAGTTACATTACAATAGTGTCATTGAATATCCACAGGTAAACTGTTAACATCAATGCATTATTATTATTATTATTATTTTTGGTTAACAGGGATGAAATACCTCTTACTGCTGACCAGTGGAACCAGCTGCTTGTGGTTGATAGCCATGGAAACAACCTTTATAGTGAACTTACTCTGCCGTTCAAAGGCAACCCTAATATATCAATCCAGCCTGTGATGGACAAACAGGGTATCCTTCTAACCGGCACACCAGAAGCAGTGCAGGCAGCAAAGGAGCACATTGGCAGAGCACTGGAGAAGCAGCTCTCTGTTGATAAGTATGCTCCATCTGGGTGCACATAAACATGCAGAGTGTAAGGGTGAGGGTGGGGCTTAGGTGTGATAGTATTCTATAAATCACGTCTTGCCCCATGTCATTGTCAATTGTACCGTATGTTTTATGCAATATTACAGAATCGTCCAGAACTAAAACTAATTTAAATAGTGCATTTAGACTTGGTGTGGTGGGTGAGATCTGGATTCATTTATGCTATTT
Source organism: Spongilla lacustris (assembly GCA_949361645.1). Classification (NCBI taxonomy): domain Eukaryota; kingdom Metazoa; phylum Porifera; class Demospongiae; order Spongillida; family Spongillidae; genus Spongilla; species Spongilla lacustris. Next base: position 710,346 of record OX442431.1, read on the forward strand.
TCTTCAGAGGCAGTGTGTGTCTGTAATGTGTATATGGATAGGGATAGTCAGTTCATTGTACTTTAAATTTATCCCTTATGCAGGAACATGTTGGCTGTCTTGATACAACTGTGTCCAAACCTGCATTCTGAGATACAAAAGAAATACTCTGTCACAATTGCTGGTTATGAACAAGGTTCCAATACCATCAGTTTCAGCAGCGGATCTTCTCCCGCTGTTAGATGTGCACGTCAGATGTTTCAGGAGAGGTTGCAGCAGGTGGCTGTTGACGATATTCCCCTTCCTTGTGTTGAACTGGTCACCTCAGCCAAGAAGAGGCTGGAGAGGGAAGGGATACAGGTGGTGGTCATAGAAGATGGGACGGCCCTTCAGATTTGCTCGCTAGGAAGGGAAGAGCTGGAGCGGGCTCTAATTATAGTTAGAGGGAAGCCATTTGAGGACAGCGTTGAAATACCGCCCACTGCTGCAGAAAACATATCACGTGACAGAAGCAACCTCCAAGAGAGCTTTGCTGTGCACATTAATGTAAGTGGAGGCACAGTTTTTATAAGAGGGTTTGTGAAGGAGGACGTCGGTGCTACCTGCCAGTGTGTTAGAAAAATGATAGCAAGTGCATTGATCAAGAGGGAACCATTGAGCTGCACTCCTGAGCAACACGTATACTTGGGCAAGGTCCTTATCAATGAGCCTACAAAGCAAGGGAAGGCGCTAGTGTTGTCACTTTCTGCTGAGGTGACTTTTGTTAAAGGTAAGATATCTTTGGTTGGTAGTCCTGAGGCTGTACAACAATCACGTGAAGAAATACTACGAAGTGATATCTTCTCCAGACTGAGGCTTTGGAAGACATTTGCATTCACCAGTAGCATTGCCTTCATTTCACAAATTGAACAGTTCGTTCTTAAGCAGCTTGAAGATAAATTGGACTGTGCCTACTATGTTCCAGCTGATACACAACGGAAACCAGCATGTAAAAAAGGAGCTCCAATGACTAAGGAGAACAAAGGCTTCTCAATAACAGTGTTCAGTGGGACTCCAGACCACTTCAGTCAGATTTGTGCACAGCTGGAGGTAAGTCTTGTACATGTGCCACAGTGATCCAAGTTACGTGTATCAATTTATCACTTCCATATTAGGGCATCTCTCCTTGCTCTAAGCACCACCCACTCAGACAAGGAGCTACTGACCTTGCTGTTACCATAGCGAGGGAAATGGAAGCCAAGTACAGGGCCAGAGTGAAGGTTAAGACACAAGGAAAAGGTTTAGTGGTCATCCATGCCCTCAATGACAGTGATGCTCAGGAATGCTGGGCTGCGATGGAGGAAAGCATAAACTCAAAACTGGTGATTGGGAAATGTATCAGATTGGCACAGAATCAAGTACTCTATCTTGAAATTAAACACAAAAAGAAGTTGGACAACATGAAGACAAGCTGTGAGTCAATGTTTGTACCTAGCATCAGATTTCTTAGCAATGAGGTACCGTTGGTTAAGCTCAGGGGTACAGTAAGTCAGGTGGCTACTGTTGAAGAGCAACTGAGTGAATTACTAGACGGGTTTGTGGAGGAAGAGTTTGAAGTAAACACCACTATGTACAAGATGTGGTCAAAGCGATGGAGGCAACTGAGGGAAGATTGGGATGGCATTGTCCTTCTATTTGACCAGAAGGCACCAGACCAAAGTAAAAAGCCTTTCAATCCATCAGATGTTACAACTGTATCGTTTATGGTATGCGGGTGTGACCTGGAAGGTATTCAAAGAGTTAAGAACATGATCCTTACACAAGAGAGTGGTGACTCTGTTCAGACCAAGACTCTTGAGTTACCACCAAATGGTGCTGTGGCTCTTTTCAAGGGACAGAAACAGCTTGATACTGAAAACATAGTAGCTGAGATGGACAACATCGACAAGGCATCCAATACGGTCACCATCATCTCACCCCAAATGGCCTCGGATGACATAATTAAGATGGAGAAGGTCATTCTGTCCTATGTAGGTGACCACAGTCTGAAGACAGAGACAGTGACCTTGACTGACCCTATTATAGGCCTCATCCTGACAGCTCGCAAGTACAGGTACGGCGATCAGCTCAAGGACATTACTAAACCTTGCAATGTGACGCCTGTTATTCCAAAGTACCCATGTGGTGAACTCACTCTCATTGGAAGCCAATCAGAAGTAGAAAGTGCTATGTTGGGTGTGCAGGATATCATGAAAAACATAATGGCAATTATTGGCCAGATTGCCGTACCTATTAACAGTCGATTTGCTTCTATTCTCAATAGCAAAGTATTTTGTTCACAACTACAAGCAGAACTTTGTGTAGTATGTACACCACCTCAAGGGGAAATAGACTCTTCACAAACTATTGCTATGACATCATCTGATTCCATTTATACCTTAAAGGGACCACAAGATAGTCTGGAAGTTGCTAAGGACAGAATATTAAAACGGTTAGATAGCTTGTTCATCTCCAAAGTTATTCCAATGCCATTTGGTGAGTGCAGTGCTCTCGTAAGAAAGCTACAGGAGATAGCTCAGAGGCGCAGCGTGTCCATTTATATTGAAGAACAGGTGCCAAAGCCTGGAGGGAAAGGTGGAAAGTTATTAAAGCTAGAGGGTGCAAAACAAGCTGTCGAAAAGGTCTGCAATCAAGTGCAGGAAGAAATAATTAACTATCAAGCATCAGCTGAAGATGCAAACTTACCTCCTGAATGGCAAAAACCTCAATCCAAGACCACAGAGCTATTTCATCTCACTGATGGAACAGAATTGAGTAAAGTTGCTGGCAGGTTTCTACAAACCATGCCCCAAGCTAGGATCGCCTCTGTCCAGCGTATTCAGAACACATGGCTTTGGGATAGGTATGTCAAACACAGAGAGAGACTCCAGCTTAAGAACGGTGGGGTGGTGAATGAGATAGAGCTGTTCCATGGCACACGCAATAATGATCCCAAGCTGATCTATGACAGTGAGGATGGCTTTGACATGAGATACAGTGCCCAGGGGATGTGGGGTGTGGCCAACTACTTTGCTGTCAATGCCAGTTATTCTCACAACTATGCTCATGTGAATACTACAACAAGGCTTAGGGAAATGTTTCTGGTGAAGGTCCTTACAGGAGACAGCTATAATTGTGCTCCAAATTCCTCCCTTCGAATGCCCCCTCCCAAGCCATCTGTAGTACCAAGCAGTCAGCTCCAGTTTGGTCAAATGAAGTACGACACAGTGACAGGCACTACCAATGGTTCCCAAGTGTATATGGCATATGATAATGAGAAGGCCTACCCTGCTTACGTGATACAATACCATATTTAAAGTTGCGGACATTTGTAAATTGTAAACTGAGCTAGTTGTGGACTTCAATAATTATTGGAGCATGTGATTATAATTATAATGATAACTGTGATAATGACAAAGAGATAAAATTGTTGCAGAGTCTGAGTCGCGTTTTTATAACAACTTTCATGAAGTTGCTGAAATCGTATGTATTTATGCCTGCAAACGTACCTGTAATTTTGCTGCAAATAAGATACAATTTCATGTTTAAAAAAAAACGTTTTTGAATTTAAAGGTGAAAAATTTGGAAGCCATTTTTCTCTCATTTTCAGGATTTCTCCGTATATCATAGTAATATATCCGTACGTGGCAATGATATTTGGTTTGTACTTATTCTAACACGTTTTTTGTAGATTTGCTCACAGAAGATAGTTACAAAAGCATACGTGTAGTATGGTATGTAGAGAAATCCTGAAAACAGGATAAAATGGCTTCCAATTTTTAAGTACCGTACTATTCATTGCAAGCTGCCAAAATAATTATATATATAAATTATAATTATGTGTATACCCCAGGTACCTTTCAGTCATACCGTGAGAATATTAACCCTTAGAGTCGGCAGGGGCGGATCCAGGATTTTGGGAAAGGGGGAGGGGCCGGGGTCTTCACAACTGGGGGAAGGTACGGGAGGGGGCGTGCCCCTCCCGTGAGAGCAAGGGGGTCTGGGGGAGCGCTGATAGCTCCCCTAGTGCCCCAGCCGCGTTTTTGCTTTTGCGTTTATTTAGCATGAAATTCACAGTGATATCCAATACAAACATCATGCGATATCCGGATTACTAGAGCCTGCACTTGCATGGATAGCGACGAGAAAACTCTTCATTCTTCACAATGCTATGGTTCCTACTACTACTTCGTGACGCAAAGCTTTTGTGAATTTGTGACCGAAGCGTGCACGTGGCCATGCACCAGCTACATGTCGGTCTATAAACGACTCACGTACGTTTTACTATAGTATTAGTACTTTTAGTTTGTTTAGCTCTATAGCTAAGGTAATAACGCGTTTTCTGAGGAAAAGAATCTGAGATCCATCCCATTCACGTCTTTTGATCGCTTACATGTACCTCTCACACGCACCATTCGATCGATCGCGCGATTAAATACTAATTAACCACACATGCAATAGTCAGATCGATATAGTTCCCGCTTGGCTAGAACAATATGCAAGCTTGCAAATCCAAGGACGGTAACATGCAGAACGCTGCATAGATTACAGCATACATTACGTCATTCTTATGCATTACGTCATTCTTTATATAGGAAAGGGGGGTCCCCCAGGTAACAATACTACAATCACGCAGTCTAGAATTTGATTGGTTTTGACAGTGCCAATAAATTGTAATTCACCAGGCGTACAGTGTTCGACCGTTCATACGGAAAAGTATCAGCTCGATTATACGGAAAATAAGGACATTCATTACGTACCCCCTCGTTCCCACCTCAATTGATGTGGCTAGCGAGACTAGATCAGGATCCAATGTCGTTGTCGTTCGGTTCCACGCCGGGACGTGCTATCAAAATGCCACAGCTCAGCCTCTAAACGTATGCTATACATGTAAAAGGAAAAAGAAACCACAGCACCCTAGAAAGAAACCACAAGTGCCTAACCCACCTTATGGAGGACCACACCCACCTTATGGAGGACCACGCCCACCTCATGGGGGACCACGCCCACCTTTTGAAGGACCACAAGGGATAAACCCATCACTGCTAGGTGGGTTATTTGGAAATGTAGTTGCTAATAATCTTAAATAGGTGATCATGGTTTCAGAGGTAGCAGTTATTAATCAATTTTGCCAAATGGACTATTTCATAAGTGGCATATTTTGGAGTAAATTCATTCAAATATACACTTATGGGATAATTACGACTCTTAATTAAATCACAAGATATAACATTTTGATTAGAATAAGATTTGCGATGTAGGGTTTTAACCAATTGTGTAAAAGTAAGGGATTAAGGATATTTGCAATTATGAAATTATAAACCTGCATTTAATGCCCCTAGATAATTTTGTAGGTATTTATCATTTTCTGCTTTAGTGTTTCTGCAAAATCACTAACATCAAAATTATGCTTCAATCGTGACAAAGATATTTCAGGTTCGAGTGTGGGGACGAGTGAGTGTTATCTCAATTATCTGAGCTGTCTAAGCATCGGCCGTTTCACTAGGTTTTAAGTATTTGTTGGCTCTATTTAAATAGGTTTGCTAACCAATTGAATCCATGTCCTATTGGGTATTTTTCTAATTGTATGAATGATATTTCAAATCCTACATATGGAGTACTAACGTACTACCTGATATCCAAATCAAGTAACTGGCTAAGTGTAGCAATGCTATAACCACTTAATTGTGTGTTACATCATCATGACATCATTTGTGTATGTGCATGAAGAGCTGATGTTGATGTGTATGTGTTGATACAAGGTGTGCAGTGTGCGAACACAGTGCACATGGTGTTAACCTTAATACCTTAATTAGGTGTGCAAATCCATAATATGTCTCTTGGGAACCCTCCTGGACCAGGAAGACAAAGAAAGGACAATCCCAAAGCCACAAAGGGGCCTGGGACCAAGGTAGGAGGGTGATGAGATGCTTTGTGCATGTTGTACCTTTTTCTTTTTTTAGGACTTTGTTAACGACTCAAGCTCGGACGATGACTCGGTTTGCAGCACAGAGACATCTGCTCCAAGTTGCACACTGTATGTAGGCAAAGGGTTTCCTTCTTATATCAGAGAACAGCAGATTCGTGACCACTTTGCTGCCCTGGGGTTTGGAGACTTTATCACCAACGTTGTGGTGCCAGTTGACAAGGCCAGTGGAAGCACAAAGGGCTTTGGTTTTGTGATATTCACCTCTCCCAAGGCTGCAGAAGATGCTATATCAATTGTCAATGGAACCTCCATCCTTGACAAATACAAGGTATATGCAGAGGCGTATAAAAGGAAAAAGAAACCACAGCACCCTAGAAAGAAACCACAACCACATAACCCAACCTCCACTATTGGCAACCTAGGGCAGGGGGGGATTAATATGTCTGTAGGGAAACCCCCTGGACCTGGTAAGCAAAGAGGTGGCAAACCCAGATCTGCCAAAGGAGAGGTAGGGAAATGTTGTAGTACTGTGTATGTGTATTAATTTTTGTTTACTTGACAGCAGACCAAATATCATCCAGGAGGACAAGGTGCTGCTGATCCATCACTGTTTGGAACAGGACCACAAGGGCCACCTTATGGAGGACCACACCCACCTTATGGAGGACCACACCCACCTTATGGAGGACCACACCCACCTTATGGAGGACCACAAGGGATGGCATTTGACACTAACACATCAGAGCTAGGTAAGCTGAAATTTAGGGTGCTCTGGTTGAGATCAGAAATTTAGCTGCTAATAATCTTTTGAATAGAGGTGGCCAGGGGTGATTATAATTTATCTGAAGCGTTAGGACAAATGGACTATTTCATTTTCAAAAAACCAATTGGGTACATGGGGTATTTTAGAGTGATGTTTTAGAATGAATTTACACTTATGTGCCTATTAAATCTTAATCATACCCTAATCTTGAATGTAATGGCTGATTAATGTTAGATCATCACCTACGTGTAGGCACGTTAACCTACGTATAGGCGTGGCAAATAACTTAATTCCAACAAATGACCAGCCAGCCAACGCTTGAAACAACAGCGATCAATATAGCAAAGAGGGCTACTTGCAAGTTGGTGGCAGAAAACAACACCAGTGCTACATACACTCTGGTTGGGCACGCCCCTCATTTAGCTCAAGGTGTTCCGATTTACAAAAAAACTTGCTAGCAGTATTCTTTGCTTTTTAGGCAGGCAACTCTTTTTGCCAAACACACACGATTTCCTCTCTGTCATCAAGATCGTGGACAATTTTTGTACACTTCTCCATCTCAATTGTGTATGATCCGATGGTTGAATGAGTTATAAATCTAATTAAAAATGAAGCCCTATGCTTAGTGTTACGAGTACAAAGTTTTATATGGCATTGAATGCGAGGACCGTAGGTTGCAATAGAACACCTACATTTAGGCGAAAACATTTCTCCTACATGTAGGCATTTGTTCAATTTATCATTACACAACAGTTGTCCCAATGCTCTAACTACTTAATACCATTATGTTTGTCTGTTACATCATCATCATTTGTGCATGTGCATGAAGAGCTGATGTTGATATGCGTGTGTTGATACAAGGTGTGCAGTTGTGCGAACATAGTGCACATGGTGTTAACCTTAACACCTTAATCAGGTGTGCAAATCCATAATATGTCTCTTGGGAACCCTGGACCAGGAAGACAAAGAAAGGACAATCCCAAAGCCACAAAGGGGCCTGGGGCCAAGGTAGGAGGGTGATGAGCTGCTTTGTACATATGATGACATAACCATGTTGTACCTTTTTCTTTTTTTAGGACTTTGTTAACGACTCAAGCTCGGACGATGACTCTGTTTCCAGCACAGAGAAAGACCCAAGCCGCACACTGTATGTAGGCAAAGGGTTTCCTTCTTATATCAGAGAACAGCAGATTCGTGAGCACTTTGCTGCCCTGGGGTTTGGAGACTTTATCACCAACGTTGTGATGCCCGTTGACAAGGCCAGTGGAAGCACAAAGGGCTTTGGTTTTGTGACCTTCACCTCTCCCAAGGCTGCAGAAGATGCTATATCAATTGTCAATGGAACCACCATCCTTGACAAATACAAGGTACATGCAGAGACTTATAAAAGGAAAAAGAAACCACAGCACCCTAGAAAGAAACCACAACCACATAACCCAACCTCCACTAAATTAGGGCAGGGGGTGATTGATGTTTATGTTGGCAGTGATATTCCAAATCACATTAAGAACGATCACATCAGAGCTCATTTCAAGGACTATGAAGCCTTCATCGCTAATGCCATGGTGGTGCGTGACCCCCAGACCAAGAAGACCAAAGGGTATGCCATAGTCACCTTTTCTTCTGTGGATGCTGCACATGATGCAATTCAGAAACTGAATGGATCCCTGCTTCATGGTATATTTCCTCTTGTATTGGAAGAGGCTCAAAAGCACTCTATAAATAATGTGGTATCCATGGTGACCACCCCTGCTGATGGGCAGGTCCCACCTGCAGTGTCAAGTCAAACTTCAGCCAGTATTATAATCAGTAATCTGCCCAGCAGTGTGAGTGAAGAGTCTATCGGTCTCCTTCTTGGCGGTATTCAGCACAAGAGCTGTCACATTGATTCAGAAGCAAGCAAAGCTGTGCTGGAGCTTTTCAGTGTTGATGATGCAAGGGCAGCCGTCAGTAAACTGGATGGCATCACCTTATTAGGACAGGTAATTAATGTGTCTGATGGGAAACCCCCTGGACCTGGTAAGCAAAGAGGTGGCAAACCTAGATCTGCCAAAGGAGAGGTAGGGAAATGTAGCACTGTGTATGTGTATTTATTTTGTTTACTTGACAGCAGACCAAATATCATCCAGGAGGACAAGGTGCTGATCCATCACTGTTTGGAACAGGACCACAAGGGCCACCTTATGGAGGACCACCTTATGGAGGACCACACCCACCTTATGGAGGACCACACCCACCTTATGCTGGGCCGTACCCACCTTATGGAGGACCACACCCACCTTATGGAGGACCACACCCACCTTATGGAGGACCACAAGGGCCACCTTATGGAGGACAACAATTTAAAGTGTCGTGAAACAATTAGCAAAATTAATGTACCATAGAATCAATTGGACTTTACGTGTATTAAAGGGTATAGAGCTATCGAATACCTGCAATGTAGTAAATGTCAAAGCATAATGTTTTTATCAGTGGTTATATGGAATCACTAGAGTCTACAAGTACAAATTTACTGCAGGGTTTGATTTGTTTTATGAGTGAGTTATGCTTGAACACAAATTTAAAAATCTTTACCTTCCTTAACCTGATTGTTTTTAAAAAAGTAGCCCAAGTGATTGTATCAGCATAAAACTTTAAACATGTAAACCCTAGCTTGTGGTTAGCTATACTTCCCATTTCTCCCAAATACTTGATGTGTCATGTTTGTTTTAAAATGCCCTACTATCTCTGAGTAGAGTGATTGGAAATACAGGCTGGGGTCATTGAAATTTTTATCTGTCCAGATATCATTCTGGAATATCCCCCTTATACTAATACTATCATTGTACACAAATCAAACAAAATAGCGAACACTGATGAGTGTGTGTGTTATCAATTTTACCCAAAATAAAAAGGTTTTGTGCCATGAAGCACTAACTGATTGTGTAAACAAATGTGCTATGAAAATAGACCTAACCTTTACATTGTGGACACTGCATGCTGAATTGCAACGTTATTAAGGTTGGGTTATACTGTTATCCATCACTGAGGGCTCTATGTAAGATTTATTCAGTTCAGTCTGTCTAGATGTATGGTGTATGGTGTATGGTATACTTTTTAAATGTTTTCAGTGTTGTGCTGGTATGTGCTCTGTCACGCCTAATTTTGTCCTACCCGGAAATGGTCCGGCGGACCTAATTAGGCTGCCTGAAATGGTCCACCGGACCATTTCAGGCTGCCCAAAATGGTCCTACTCTGCCTGTTTTGGTCCGTTAGACAGACAACTTTAGGCAGCCTGTTTTTGTCCGAGATAAAGAATAAATTAACAGCATATATAAGTCCTGGCATACATGCATATTATAATATAATTATATATATATTTAGGGAGACAATTTGGTTCTATGTATATAAAATGTATGCTACAAAACATATTGAGACAGTTTAATTTGCTTTTTGACTACAACCTTTCAGATGGCATACAAGTATATACACAGCATGTATAGTATTTCAAATAGCAGCATGAAAGATGAACTGGAAAACACAATGTCTGACTCAGAACAGCTTGAACTGTTTACATTTTTTTAACAACTTCAAAATGATTTTGCACATCGGTTATAAAGATGGATTCTTCTTGGTGTAGGTCATTCACTACTTCATGAGGAGAATAAAGTGCCCACTCGTAGATCCTTCCAGTAAAGTTGAATACATTAATTTTTGTATTTAACAAGCAGGAAGCAGCAGTGATTTCCAAATCTGTGGCCCATTCTCCAGGAAACTGCATCTTAGATTGCACAATGTACGATTGCATTGATGTATGACGAGGCAAAAGGCAGGATATCTTTTCATTTGAGGAATTAGATATCATGTAAGTTGTAACAAGTAACCTCATCTCTTCATGATAATCCTGTGATCCAGTAACAATCATAGCAATGCAGTGGAAAAAACAGTTTCCATCTGGACTAATTCTTGCTGTTCTCAAGGGTTTTTGTGAGACTTCAATCATTTGTGGCTGCATTTTGCCATGATGCAAGTTATTAGCCTGACAAAAATTCAATCCAAGTGAATTGCACTTGGATGTTTGCCATTCTATGCATGCTTGGTTGTAGCATATCAAATCCACATGATCCGTTTCCTTTTCAAAGGATTTATAAGAGGCATCCACATGATTTGCTTCCTTTCTCAAGGCTTGGGAGAAGAAATAAGTATGCTGACCATTGCCACCTCCCAGCAATGCCATGCTCCTTTTTCTATACACCCATTCACAGAATTTATCCAAGTGTGCTGAAGATATAAGAAAGTAATTCTTCCCTAGTAATTGCACCTCTTTTAAACACAACTTGCTTGCTCTGCACCATATTTGAAGTAGTTCCACTGCTTCAACAACGATGAAGCCTCTATCCACATAAGAATAGAGTGTGTGTTTAAATTTCTCAAATTCCTCGTGCAAGTCTTCATTTACAACCACAAAATCACCTCCCAAAATTTCTTGCAGTTGAAAATCACCATAAAAGGACATGTAATCCTTCCATAAAGCAACTGTAGTATCCTTGCTCAATGCATATTCACCCTCCTTTAGATCCATGGGTGTTTCCTGTGTACAGAATTATAATCTTTAACTTGAAATTTTCATTAGTTTAAATACTCACATCAAATGCTTCGTCATCTTCTTCAGCCTCATACTGCAAAGTGGAAGCTCCAGTTCTCCACAGACGCATAAGATGTGGAGAATGTAGCTGACTCCATACTATTGTACTGTCAATTTCAAGCATACTTGAGCATTCTGATTGACAAGGTGAAGACTGACTGGAATGCTGAGGTGAGGACTGACCAGAGTGATGAGGTGAGGACTGACCAGAGTGATGAGGTGAGGACTGACAAGAGTGATGAGGTGAGGACTGACCAGAGTGATGAGGCGAGGACTGATTGGAATGATTAGGTGAATTGGCACATGATGACTGGTATTCAGAGGAATAGAACATCTTAAGGTGTGCACCATTCACACGCTTGATACAGTCAGATGAATTAGCAACAGATTGCAAGGAATAAAATCCTTTGCTGAGCTTCGCAGTTATAATGTATGGCCCAACCCATTTGGGGTCCAATTTCCCTCCCATCCTCTTTTTCCGAAGAAAATCCTTTTAAACCACCTTAGCACCAATTTCAAACAATGAAGCTTTAGCATGTTCATATTGCTGCTTTTGCTTAGCCTAGGAACAAAGTGTACATGATGCCACAGGTTAATATGTATACTTTATACCTGTGCAACAAGGATAGTGTACTTCACATTCTTCAAAACCCTTTGTCTTTGTTTGTACACTTGTTCCATGTGGTTGGCTGTGTTTGGTTCCTTTGCTGAACTAAAAATTACACAAAAATTTAAAATAAAATACAACAAAATCAAGTTTTGGCAAAAAACTTAACAGGTCACAAACAGATTCCAGATCTGCATCAATTGGTATCCTCGCCTTTCTTCCGAACATCACTTCAAATGGAGTGTAATTAGTTGATTCATGGGACGAAGTGTTGTATGCAAATACTGCTGAATCAATGAATTGATCCCAAATCTCCTTATGTCCCATCACTGCTTTTGAGAGCATTCTCTGCAAAGTTTGATTATATCGTTCTTCTAGACCATTTGACTACTCAAAAAGATATATGTGAAACTTTAAACTAAAATTATACACTTTGTGTACCTGTGGATGGTAAGGAGTAATTAGACTGTGTCTTATCCCCAACTGTTTCATCATTGCACTGTTCAGTTTGTTCCTGAATTCAGAACCATTGTCTGTTGTCAAAATGCTGGGCAAACCCATGCGCATGAATATCTAGATATTCATGTAAAAATATGATAAAGTAAGTGCACACAAAGAATGATCAGCATACCTTGTATACTGCACTTGCCACTTGATATGCCTCTTTGGTTGGAACTGCAACCGCTTCAACCCATTTTGAAAAGTGATCACTCAGTGTAAGAATGTACCTACATACAATTTAAAAATAGTGTAATCTATACTGTTGAAACAAGTATTCCTTGCATTACACAAAAAAAGTAATAATAATAAATGAACTGACCTATTTCCTGATAATGAAATTGGTGAAATCGGCCCAATTGCTACATGATACCAAGTGGTGATTACAGGAACAGGATGAAGTTCAGTAGAAGTAACAACAAGTTTATCAGAATTCTTCTGGCAAGCCTCACAGGATGCAACCTGTAAAAACATGTCAATAAATTTATGTGACTAATTGCAACCATTACTAGTTGAAAAACTTCTTTGTTGAGTCCTTTCCACGTGAAACATTCTCTAATCCTTTTGATGGTACGTTTTGTTCCCAGATGGCCAGACGTAGGGTCAGAATGGCAGGAATGTAGAATCCTCTGCTTCTCACATGCATCCAAAATGAGCCTCACAACCTATTTCAGTAAAGTTTAACATGCGAAAGAGCGACGACGGTTGAAATCGGACTAGTTATCCTAAGACCCTAAAACCATACGCGCACACTTCGTATCTTTGTAATGAGGTATTCTATAGCCATTATGTGTCTCCTATGCTACCACGCTTATCAATGATGCCGGACCAAAGAGTGGAAAAGAATGTGTTCACCACCAAGAGCACACAGGCCTAGTTACATGCTGCACGCACCTTAGTCGTTCCATTCATTTTTCTTTTAGTCCACACTTCGCCATTCTTTAAGAAAATCTTTTCCGCCTTTCGTCTGATCGATCGTTTCTTGTTCGCATCGCATCCTTCAGGGTACTTTCCCTTGACCTTGTAACTGTAGGCCAGTTCAAGAGTGTCACCTTCTTCGTCTGTCCCTGATTCTGACGACATTTTCAACACCTTCCAAACGAAAGAACTAACGTGGGACCAAAAAATGTCACGTGGGACAAAATCGAGCACCTAAAATTGTCCGGCCGGACAATTTCAGGCAGCCTTTTTTGGTCCGGCCGGACCGAAATTAGACGCGGACCAAATCGTGCGTGACAGCTCCGTTCGTAAGAATTACTGAAAAGGATTGCCTTCACCTGGGGTGTAACCCATGACTAATGCTCCACCACAGCGTCCACACTGGCTAATCCACTAGGCCAATCTGACACCCCCCTCCCTATTCTTTCAGGGTGTTATCATGTTAATTTTTGTTTTATATACAATGTGTATTGTGAATACAAAAGCTGTGCTGATGTTCCATGCAAGGACTCTGAGGACCAATATTTTACCCACTGCAAGTGTATTTAAATACTTTTGGATGATACAATATCAAATATACGTTCTGCTGAAGATGCTACACCACATATGCATGTGCATTTGAGCCGGCCTACCATACATGTTCCTTGGTCGTGCATAGCCAGTTTTCTACTGCTCTCTACTGAAAATACCTGATTCAGGTCTAACCTGAATCAGGTACATATTAACTGAACTGAATATTTATTAACTCATGTCCTGATTCAGGAGCTGTCTCAGACCTGATTCAGGAGCTGTCTCAGACCTGATTCAGGAGCTGTCTCAGACCTGATTCAGGAGCTGTCGCAGACCTGATTCTAGGCTTTCTTAGTAGCGGAGTAATCCATTAGGCCAATCTGACACCCCCCTCCCTATTTGTCAGGACAAATGTGAGGGCTCTTCTCTCAAGGACCATCTCAGATGCAGGCTACTGATATGTTATTTAGTCTAGGTGGTATGAACTGTTATACAATGATAATAATAATGAAATAAGATATGAACAAAAATAGCATTGAAGTGGGAACAACCACTAAGTGAAGTGACTGGATGGGTAAGGGCGACGTTGGCATTTGCTATACTAAGAGCCACAAATCTTTGCATAAGAGGGAGCAGAGTGAAATGGAGGAGTGCAGTTCACATGGATGATGGGGCTGGACTACCCACATCAGCTTATGAATAGAATTTGTATGTGCTATTATGTGTTTGCATGTGCTTATGTATGTTATTATTTTTATTTGGTATTTGTGAAATCTTGTATTTTAAAATATAAGAATTGGTGATGTAGGATTTTTATGCACCCATTGAGTGACTGAAGTTACATTATCACTCAACAATGCTGCTGTTTTTTTGCTGCAGCTCCTTCACCAGGTCAGGACCCTCACATGGCCTATATGGACCCTCCCAGACAGCCCTAAATTGGTGGTTGGGCATGGACATCACCGTACCATTACATCATGCTATAAACCCATTTATTTATTTTTGGATGGCTGGGGTCTGCAGCTTTGGTGGCAGAGGGTCGCAATCACCATGCCAATGATCCCCAAGTGCTCAGAACTTGGGTGGGTCTGCATACCACTAGCAGTATAGATGTATGCTGAGGCTAAGAACACCGGCCTCGTCTTGCCATTCTCATGCATTGCAGCAAGTCACAGGCCAGAACCATCCTTTATGGCATACTCAGCCTCACCTTGGCATGCTGTCAAGAGCTGGGCTTCAACCTTTTGTTATACATACACAAATGACCGACCACTGACGAATTGCTTGGGTTACATAATAGAGTCTAAATAATCCATGGTTATTTATTTTTGACATCAAACCACCCGACTCACGGATGGAATGCTCCCTAGCAGCTGGTCTACTATTAAATACTTCACTACAATATGCAGGTACCTGGCTACGCCGACTACGGCGACTAGTCGAAGCATGATTCGATTGACATGTACACGCGGGTACGTGCAATGCATCTACAATGATCTACTGATAAAAAACGAAGGTCCTTTTGCAGACGTCGCACCACACGGACTATCCACTGGGGCTAGGGCTATCTTTTATAAATCTTGTGAATGTCAGAATGAGATGTAAACGAAACACTTATCTGGCCTGGTTATGAGTTGAATTATTATTATTTTTTAAACTTATCAAAACTTTTGGAAACGTGCGTCATATAGAATCAGTGGCAAGCATTATGCAGGTAAGGTAAGCGTAACTTGTCATTGTGGGACGTTTGCAACTGGCGCTTCGTAATCTTAACTCGTTAGTGAAAGAAGTAGAAAGTGCGTTTCGATATCAACCAACTACAGGGAATGTCTGCAGTGTGTGCGTATATGCGGAGATAAATTAGGCCTATCTCTGGTGTGCGTTTGTGTGTGTAACAATTTGTGAGTGTGTGGGGGGGGAATGATTTGCTAATTAGATGACAATACGCTTATTTGTCGTCGCGCGAGGGCGGTTATTCGGTCGACATGCCTATAGCATATACGGAATAGACAACCGTCCTTCATTATATAGAATACCCCCCCCCCCCCCCCCCCCCCCCCCCCCCCCCTCATTCAAATCAATCAACGACTTATTAACAGTATACTAGTCTAGTAATGTGCAAACTAGCATGCCTTAGAAATAAACATTTACATGTAGTTTGCAAGATTCACCTACTTGAGATACGACTTTAACCCTCTGTCGTGATGAGAGATAAGTGAAGCCGCTGGGCTTGTTATAGGTAAGTTTACATAGTAAGTTTACATAGTAAGCCCTAAACCCTAAAATTTTGTAAAGAAAAAGTCCCAGTGGCTTCGCTTGAATCTACCTTACGGGAGCCCGCTAATGGGTGAAAGTCGTGCCCACGATTAAGGGGTGAATCTAAGCTACATGTTTATTTCTATGGAAACACCTGCTAGTTTGCACATTACTGTTAATAAGTAGTTGGATGAATTATAAGTACTACAACCCAAAAGGTATGTGATATGCATTATCCTAGTGGACACCTGTTGTGTGGAACTCCTAATCATGACGCTTTGTGGGGCCCCATGGAATGAATAGTGATGCTATATATATATAATTGGGTGCCTTTTGAAGTGATGGTGGTAATATTCCTTTTTTGGTAGGACGTTGGTAACGACTCCAGCTCGGACAATGATTCTGTTTGCAGCACAGAGACATCTGCTGAAGTGAAAGACTCCTGCACACTGTATGTAGGTAAAGGGTTTCCTTCTTATATCAGAGAACAGCAGATTCGTGACCACTTTGCTGCCCTGGGGTTTGGAGACTTTATCACCAACGTTGTGGTGCCCGTTGACAAGGCCAGTGGAAGCACAAAGGGCTTTGGTTTTGTGACCTTCACCTCTCCCAAGGCTGCAGAAGATGCTATATCAATTGTCAATGGAACCTCCATCCTTGACAAATACAAGGTACATGCAAAGGCTTATGAAAGAAAAAAGAGACCAAAGCACCCTAGAAAGAAACCACAAGTGCCTAACCCACCTTATGACGAACCACACCCACCTTATGGAGGACTGCAACCACCTTATGGAGGACCACACCCACCTTATGGAGGACCGCACCCACCTTATGGAGGACCACAAGGGGTGCCTAACCCACCTTATGGAGGACCACAAAGGGTGCCTAACCCACCTTATGGAGGACCGCACCCACCTTATGGAGGACCACAACTTGGGGTGCCTAACCAACCTTATGGAGGACCACAAGGGGTGTCTAACCCACCTTATGGAGGACCACGAGGGGTGCTTAACCCACCTTATGGAGGACCACGAGGGGTGTCTAACCCACCTTATGGAGGACCACGAGGGGTGTCTAACCCACCTTATGGAGGACCACGAGGGGTGTCTAACCCACCTTATGGAGGACCACAACGGGTGCCTAACCAATCTTATGGAGGACCACAAGGGGTGCCGTTCCCACCTTATGGAGTACCACAAGGGGTGCCTAACCCAACCTCCACTGTTGGCAACCCCAGTGGTACTCAATTAGGGCAGGGGGTAATTGATGTTTATGTTGGCAGTGATATTCCAAATCACATTAAGAACGATCACATCAGAGCTCATTTCAAGGACTATGAAGCCTTCATCACTAATGCCATGGTGATGCGTGACCCCCAGACCAAGAAGACCAAAGGGTATGCCATAGTCACCTTTTCTTCTGTGGATGCTGCACATGATGCAATTCTGAAACTGAATGGATCCCTGCTTCATGGTAAATTTCTCCTCGTAGTGGAAGAGGCTCAAAAGCACTCTGTAAATAATGTGGTATCCATGGTGACCACCCCTGCTGATGGGCAGGTCCCACCTGCAGTGTCAAGTCAAACTTCAGCCAGTATTATAATTAGTAATCTGCCCAGCAGTGTGAGTGAAGAGTCTATCGGTCTCCTTCTTGGCGGTATTCAGCACAAGAGCTGTCACATTGATTCAGAAGCAAGCAAAGCTGTGCTGGAGCTTTTCAGTGTTGATGATGCAAGGGCAGCCGTCAGTAAACTGGATGGCATCACCTTATTAGGACAGGTAATTAATGTGTCTGTTGGGAAACCCCCTGGACCTGGTAAGCAAAGAGGTGGCAAACCCAGATCTGCCAAAGGAGAGGTAGGGAAATGTAGTAGTACTGTTTACATGTATAATTTTGTTTACTTGACAGCAGACCAAATATCATCCAGGAGGACAAGGTGCTGATCCATCACTATTTGGAACAGGACCACACCCACCTTATGGAGGACCACAAGGGATGGCATTTGACCCTAACACATCAGAGCTAGGTGAGCTGAAATTTAGGGTGCTCTGGTTCATTAGCATTAGCTGCTAATAATCTTTTGAAGAGACATGGTCATGGTTTCAGAGCTAGCAGTTATTAACCAATTGTTGTCAAATGGATTATTTCATTAATTGGGTACATGGAGAATTCTATTTTAGAGTTGATCTGTTTTCATTCAAATTTATGCTTATGAACTAATTATGCCTATAATCAAATCTATCATTAATGTAATGGCCAATTAAACAAGAACAAGAAAATGGCTAAAATGATGATAGCTGTAAATGTAAAATGCTTAATACCATTGTGTTTGTGTGCTTAAATAAGAGCTGATGTTGATGTGCATGTGTGTTGTTAACTTAATTAACCTTAATTAGGTGTGCAAATCCATAATATGTCTCTTGGAGGAGGACAAAGAAAGGACAATCCCAAAGCCACAAAGGGGCCTGGGGCCAAGGTAAGGAGGGTCATAAGCTGCTTTGCATGTATGATGAGTACATATGGTTATTTATGTGACAACAGTCTAGGCGCCCTGGTCATAAGGTACCTTCATATGATACTGGGGCACAAGAATTCCCACCTTATCAGAACCCAGAAGTGTTAGGTAAGCTCTGATATGGCAATGCTACGGTGGCCCGGTAGGTCGTGGAACAAAGCAGTCGACATAGAGCATTGTGCAGTCGACATAGAGCATTGTGCGCTCGACATAGAGCAGTCGACATAGAGCAGTTGACATAGAGCAGTCGACACAGAAACGCCGACACAGAAACGTTGACACAGAAACGTCGACGTATTTGGGCATGGCCCAGCGGAAGTACTATTTAGGCGTGGCCCTTAGGTAGTCGACACGGGTAAATTAGGGCGTGGCCATCGGAAGTCAACATTTTGTTAGAGAACTTACCAATATATGTGCTGTTGTTACCTTAATGGCTTGTTGCAAAAGAAAAAGGTTGGTTTCAATAGCACCTCGTCGTGGCGTAGTGCATGGTTGGCCCGATGTGTGGTATAAGCTTTACCATGCACTACGCAAATCTGCCATTTTCATTCTCTAGGGATCATAATGCAATACTGGAGGCAGCGCAAACCTATTGCCGTTATATTGGCGTACTTGCGCTGGGTGTACTCCGTGTCTTGCGGATATACCTGGCTGAAGGCAAAAATTAGCAGCCTCGGATTGAAACGACAAGGTGCTATTGAAACCAACCTTTTTATTAAGGTAACAACAGCACATATATTGGTAAGTTCTCTAACAAAATGTTGACTTCCGATGGCCACGCCCTAATTTACCCGTGTCGGCTTCCTAAGGGCCACGCCTAAATAGTACTTCCGCTGGGCTACGCCCAAATACGTTGACGTTTCTGTGTCGACGTTTCTGTGTCGACTGCTCTATGTACTCTGCTCTATGTCAACTGCTCTATGTCGAGCGCACAATGCTCTATGTCGACTGCACAATGCTCTATGTCGACTGCTTTGTTCCGCGACCTACCGGGCCACCGTACAATGCAGACATCAATCTACAAATTTAAATTAAACACTCTACATGTCTTTAGTTGTGTATACTGTTCTAATAAGCACCTTTGTTGGAGCATAAAAATAAAAGGGATATGCCACCAGTGCCAGATCTAGCATAGCCTTGGGATGGGGGGGGGGGGGGGGGGGGGGAGGCTGCTTACCCCCCCCCCCCCCCCCCTCTGCCCCCTCCCATTCATATTATAAATGCTGCCCCTGGCATGAAATTACTGCACATCTAGATGCATGTGTGCGCATTTAACTACATGTGATGCATCTCCCATTTCTGTTAACCATTTTGTATACTTCACTGAGTTTATGGTATATATTTTGGGGAACTAAAATAGTTAGCTGTACTAAGGTATTACATTCTTGAGATGGAACTTCACTTAATAACTAACAACTTTTGCCATTTTTGTAGAAACAACTCAACAACCCCTGCCATCTCGCTCCATCTCACCATTTCATACTTCGTAAGTTTGTGGTACAAAATAATTCCTTTGTGTAATTGTGGGGTCCAGGGACCCACTTTTGATATAGAAATTGTACATGTTTTCTTCACTCAAGGATTATACGATGTGATCATTTAAATGGTTTTGTTTACATATTAGTACTACATATACCATATTGTACTTGACCAGAGCAGAGACAATCTATATAGTATCTCTGGCCAGAGTACCTTCACCTTGCTCCACCACCTCAGTGGTTTAAAAATATTTGGGTGTGTCCGAGCATCATGTGAGGACAGCTGGTATGGCCGTATTGAGTGGGTTCTTGGTGTCTGAAGACAACTCATGGTCACGACAAAAAGCTCCACAAAAAAAATATTGGTACAATCGTAAGTATTTATGTTTGCTAGCACTGTTCTGCATAGTAGCATGCACAAAATGTATATAAACTACACGGCTTTATCCTTAAATACTTGCCTAACAATGCAGCGACGACAGTAGGTAGGTAGCACGTTCACAGTGTCTAGGACAACCGGAGCATCTCTGTAGATAGCCAACCCATTTGCTCACGGTATGTTCCAGATACCTTACCAGTGTGCTACAAACAATCAGTTCATACCAACGAATCACTTATTTAAAAAGTTGCGCATAGAAGACTTGTTTGGTTAAAAAGTTATTAGGTGCTAATGACAAGATATCTAAAAACAGCAAATACTGATAATTTAATTCCACGGTTACATTACAATAGTGTCATTGAATATCCACAGGTAAACTGTTAACATCAATGCATTATTATTATTATTTTTGGTTAACAGGGATGAAATACCTCTTACTGCTGACCAGTGGAACCAGCTGCTTGTGGTTGATAGCCATGGAAACAGCCTTTATAGTGAACTTACTCTGCCGTTCAAAGGCAACCCTAATATATCAATCCAGCCTGTGATGGACAAACAGGGTATCCTTCTAACCGGCACACCAGAAGCAGTGCAGGCAGCAAAGGAGCACATTGGCAGAGCACTGGAGAAGCAGCTCTCTGTTGATAAGTATGCTCCATTTGTGTGCACATAAACATGCAGAGTGTAAGGGTGAGGGTGGGGCTTAGGTATGATAGTATTCTATAAATCATGTCTTGCCCCATGTCATTGTCAATTGTACCGTATGTTATATGCAATATTACAGAATCATCCAGAACTAAAACTAATTTAAATAGTGCATTTAGACTTGGTGTGGTGGGTGAGATCTGGATTCATTTATGCTATTTTAATCAGAGGCAGTACAAGGCATGTGTGTGTGTGTGTGTGTGTGTGTGTGTGTGTGTGTGTGTGTGTGTGTGTGTGTGTGTGTGTGTGTCTGTAATGTGTATATGGATAGGGATAGTCAGTTTATTGTACTTTTTAAAAATTTAAATTTATCCCTTATGCAGGAACAAGTTGGCTGTCTTGATACAACTGTGTCCAAACCTGCATTCTGAGATACAAAAGAAATACTCTGTCACAGTTGCTGGTTATGAACAAGGTTCCAATACCATCAGTTTCAGCAACGGGTCTTCTTCCGCTGTTAGATGTGCACGTCAGATGTTTCAGGAGAGGTTGCAGCAGGTGGCTGTTGACGATATTCCCCTTCCTTGTGTTGAACTGGTCACCTCAGCCAAGAAGAGGCTGGAGAGGGAAGGGATACAGGTGATGGTCATAGAAGATGGGATGGCCCTTCAGATTTGCTCGCTAGGAAGGGAAGAGCTGGAGCGGGCTCTAATTATAGTTAGAGGGAAGCCATTTGAGGACAGCGTTGAAACACCACCCACTGCTGCAGAAGCCATATCACGTGACAGAAACGACCTCCAAGAGAGCTTTGCTGTGCACATTAATGTAAGCAGAGGCACAGTTTTTATAAGAGGGTTTGTGAAGGAGGGTGTCAGTGCTGCCTGCCAGTGTGTTAGAAAAATGATAGCAAGTGCATTGATCAAGAGGGAACCATTGAGCTGCACTCCTGAGCAACACATATACTTGGGCAAGGTCCTTATCAATGAGCCAACAGAGCAAGGGAAGGCGCTAGTGTCGTCACTTCCTGCTGAGGTGACTTTTGTTAAAGGTAAGATATCTTTGGTTGGTAGTCCTGAGGCTGTACAACAGTCACGTGAAGAAATACTACGAAGTGATATCTTCTCCAGACTGAGGCTTTGGAAGACATTTGCATTCACCTGTAGCATTGCCTTCATTTCACAAATTGAACAGTTTGTTCTTAAGCAGCTTGAAGATAAATTGGACTGTACCTACTATGTTCCAGCTGATACACAACGGAAACCAGCAGGTAAAAAAGGAGCTCCAATGACTAAGGAGAACAAAGGCTTCTCGATAACAGTGTTCAGTGGGACTCCAGACCACTTCAGTCAGATTTGTGCACAGCTGGAGGTAAGTCTTGTACATGTGCCACAGTGATCCAAGTTACATGTATCATTTTATCACTTCCATATTAGGGCATCTCTCCTTGCTCTAAGCACCACCCACTCAGACAAGGAGCTACTGACCTTGCTGTTACCATAGCGAGGGAAATGGAAGCCAAGTACAGGGCCAGAGTGAAGGTTAAGACACAAGGGAAAGGTTTAGTGGTCATCCATGCCCTCCATGACAGTGATGCTCAGGAATGCTGGGCTGCAATGGAGGAAAGCATAAACTCAAAACTGGTGATTGGGAAATGTATCAGATTGGCACAGAATCAAGTACACTATCTTGAAATTAAACACAAAAAGAAGCTGGACAACATGAAGGCAAGCTGCGAGTCAATGTTTGTACCTAGCATCAGATTTCTTAGCAATGAGGTACCGTTGGTTAAGCTCAGGGGTACAGTAAGTCAGGTGGCTACTGTTGAAGAGCAACTGAGTGAATTACTAGACGGGTTTGTTGAGGAAGAGTTTGAAGTAGACACCACTATGTACAGGATGTGGGTGAAGAGATGGAGGCAACTGAGGGAAGATTGGGATGACATTGTCCTTCTATTTGACCAGAAGGCACCAGACCAAAGTAAAAAGCCTTTCAATCCATCAGATGTTACAACTGTATCGTTTGTGGTATGCGGATGTGACCTGGAAGGTATTCAAAGGGTTAAAAACATGATACTTACACAAGAGAGTGGTAACTCTGTTCAGACCAAGATCCTTGAGTTACCACCAAATGGTGCTGTGGCTCTTCTCAAGGGACTGAAAGAGAAACAGCTTGATACTAAAAACATAGTAGCTGAGATGGACATCCACAAGGCATCCAATACAGTCACCATCACCTCACCCAAAATGGCTTCAGATGACATAATCAAGATGGAGAAGGTCATTCTGTCCTATGTTGGTGACCACAGTCTGAAGACAGAGACAGTGACCTTGACTGACCCTATCATAGGCCTCATCCTGACAGCTCAAAAGTACAGGTACGGCGATCAGCTCAATGACATTACTAATCCTCGCAATGTGAGGCATGTTATTCCAAAGTACCCATGTGGTGAACTCACTCTCATTGGACGCCAATCAGAAGTAGAAAGTGCTATGTTGGGTGTGCAGGATATCATGAAAAACATAATGGCAATTATTGGCCAGATTGCCGTACCTATTAACAGTCGATTTGCTTCTATTCTCAATAGCAAAGTATTTACAGTATTTTGTTCACAACTACAAGCAGAACTTTGTGTAGTATGTACACCACCTCAGGGGGAAATAGACTCTTCACAAACTATTGCTATGACATCATCTGATTCCATTTATACCTTAAAGGGACCACAAGATGGTCTGGAAGTTGCTAAGGACAGAATATTAAAACGGTTAGATAGCTTGTTCAGCTCCAAAGTTATTCCAATGCCATTTGGTGAGTGCAGTGCTCTCGTAAGAAAGCTACAGGAGATAGCTCAGAGGCACGGCGTGTCCATTTATATTGAAGAACAGGTGCCAAAGCCTGGAGGGAAAAGTGGAAAGTTATTAAAGCTAGAGGGTGCAAAACAAGCTGTCGAAAAGGTCTGCAATCAAGTGCAGGAAGAAATAATTAACTATCAAGCATCAGCCGAAGATGCAGACTTACCTCCTGAATGGCAAAAACCTCAATCCAAGACCACAGAGCTATTTCATCTCACTGATGGAACGGAATGGATTAAAGTTGCTGACAAGTTTCTACAAACCATGCCCCAAGCTAGGATCACATCTGTCCAGCGTATTCAGAACACATGGCTTTGGGATAGGTATGTCAAACACAGAGAGAGACTTCACCTTAAGAATAGTGGGCAGGTGAATGAGATAGAGCTGTTCCATGGCACGCGCAATAATGATCCCAAGCTGATCTATGACAGTGAGGATGGCTTTGACATGAGATACAGTGCCCAGGGGATGTGGGGTGTGGCCAACTACTTTGCTGTCAATGCCAGTTATTCTCACAACTATGCTCATGTGAATACTACAACAGGGCTTAGGGAAATGTTTCTGGTGAAGGTCCTTACAGGAGAAAGCTATAAATGTGCTCCAGATTCCTCCCTTCGAATGCCCCCTCCTAAGCCATCTGCAGGACCAAGCAGTCAGCTCCAGTTTGGTCAAATGAAGTACGACACAGTGACAGGCAATACCCATGGTTCCCAGGTATACATGGCATACGATAACGAGAAGGCCTACCCTGCTTACCTCATACAATACCATATTTAAAGTTGCGGACATTTGTAAATTGTAAACTGAGCTAGTTGTGGACTTCAATAATTATTGGAGCATGTGATTAAAAATTAAATTATAATTTCTGTGATAATGAGATAAAATTGTTGCAGAGTCTGGGTCGCGTTTTTATAACGACTTTCATGAAGTTGCTGAAATCATATGCATAACATACCTGTTGCCGCAAATTAGATGTTTTAAAAAAAACAAACTTTTTTTGCAGTAAAGTTTAAAAGTTGAAAGCCATTTTTCTCCCATTTTCAGGATTTCTCCGTATATCATAGTAATAAATCCGTGTCAATTAACCAAAGTTGTACTTATTCTAGCAAGTATTTTACATGTAGATATGCTCACAGAAGATAGTCATTGTGCTTACAAATTAAAGCATATGTCATGGTTGTGTGTAGTTTGATGTAGAGAAAAGGATAAAATGGCTTCCAATTTTTAAATACCTTACTACTTTTTGCAAAATGCTAAAAAATACTTTTTTATGGGCATACCCCAGGTACCTTTCAGTCATACCATGTGAAAACTTTTCTAAATTCTGCAAAACCTTTAAGCAACTGCTAAAATGCTTTGAGTGGAGCAACCATACTTACCACACACATCTGGAGGGTTATAGGTAAAATTAGTTGAGCTACATTGGGGTCCACTAGTTTTCAATTCTTTTTTTTTTTTAGTTCAGCACACAAGGGCAAGTGATGCACGGACATAAGAGTATCTTTTGGTTTGGCCAGGGAAAGGACCAGTAAGAGTGGCTTGGTAGCCTCACCAGCAAAGGAATATCGCTCCACTACCAACAGCTCACCCTCACCCACATACATGCACATACATACACATAGGTATTATGATACGGGTATACAGTGTGATATGTTAAGCAGCATTTCGTTGTAATGAAATTGTAACTTGCACCGTGCCATATCATCCCGCCCAGAATTCACATCATCCTTATATAGGGACAATGGAGAAAGAACATCTCACCGGGAGCAGAATTCATGAACGCGCCCCCAAGTCATGCGCATGCGCAGTTAACACAGTTTAAGTATAAGATTGTGTAATTCACCAGGTGTACATGTACAGTGCCCGACCGTTCATACGGAAAGGTATCCGCTCGATTATAAATAAGGTACGTTCATTGGCAATTAGTGGTAACTTGTGTAAGCAAAAATGTCCAATTAAACTTTATTGTCCAAATTCTCCACTTCAATTCTGGCTAATGAATGAAATGCCTTATTCCGTATAATTGAGCTGATACTTCTCCGTATAAACGGTCGAGCGTACTTTAAACGTACCCCTCGTTCCCACCTCAGTTCAAGTTCGATGTACATGTACGTCTGGCTAGCGAGACTAGATCAGGATCCAATGTCGTTGTCATTCGGTTCCACGCCGGGACGTGGTATCAAATTGCCTCAGCTCAGCCTCCAAACGTATGCTATAATCAGTACAGGTGGGCCTGGGCCGAGGTGGCTCTGTGGCTATGCTTATGAAGTCAGCCACAGCAGTTTCAATTGCCACCTAATGCCAGGTATACGCTCTGATAACTTGATCGGACAAAGGCATTAATTCTGTGCATAGATGTGGCCTTCCATGACCACTCTCAACTTACATTGTACATGTCTTCAATTACATGCAAAAGACTGTCCAGGTTTAACCTACATGTACACATGTCTCCATCCTACCCGCTCCTAGTAACTTCATCCTACCCGCTCCTAGTAACTCCATCCTACCCGCTCCTAGTAACTCCATCCTACCCGCTCCTAGTAACTCCATCCTACCTGCTCCTAGTAACTCCATCCTACCCGCTCCTAGTAACTCCATCCTACCTGCTCCTAGTAACTCCATCCTACCCGCTCCTAGCTACTCCATCCTACCCGCTCCTAGTAACTCCATCCTACCTGCTCCTAGTAACTCCATCCTACCTGCTCCTAGCTACTCCATCCTACCTGCTCCTAGTAACCCCATCCTACCCGCTCCTAGTAACCCCATCCTACCTGCTCCTAGTAACTCCATCCTACCTGCTCCTAGCTTGCCTGAAAGCATGGTACATAGGTTCCCTGGAGTGCCCACCATTCCAAAGCCTTTACTGCATTACAAAGGAGGGGCTCCGCAATACACATTACGAACACCTTGAGATCAGCTGGCAGCAAGGCTACATCTGTCCACTACCCCTAATAATCATCTTACCCTAATAATCAATTACTTCAATCAGTGTAAATGTTATAACTGTATGTTTGTACACAGCTGACCACAACAGCACGATACATCACAACACGCAGATTCCTCTTAATACATACAAGCAGTTCTACCAGTGTGAGAAATGGAATGCGAGTTTTGAAAAAAAAATGAACACTGAACGGGTGTGGCATCATCACCATGGCAACCCGTTACTTTCTGTGACACACAAACGTACGATCAAATTACTGATTCCCTCCTTCCTCCCGGGGTAACATAGGTAGTGGACTCTGTCTCCTCCTCCATCATAGCAAGCTTCTTTCTGTCTCTCTTCTCCTTGGACCTCATACCAGATGAAGACCCAGTCTGATGAGGGGAGCTACCGATCACGCTTTCCTCAAAGAAGTCGTCTGGACAGTTCAAGAAGTAGAGGAGAACACTAACAGGTGTGCGAACATCAAGGGCTGCATGGCTGATGGAGTCACTTTGGTCTGCGGGCCGAAGAAGGTTTGGACCAAAGACAGTGGCAAGGTTCGGCAAGGTCATCTTGTTCGTTGAAGACTGCTGTGCAACTCTGTTGGTGTGTGTGTGTGTAATGTGTGTGTGTAATGCGTGTATGTGTTAATGTGTGTGCGTGTGTGTATGTAAGTTCAATGGCTACCCAACACCAGATTGAGGACTTCACTTTCTGAGATGTCTGAATAGGAAAACGGCAGTCTTGTAGTTGATGGGGGGCAGGGCATAGAGCAATGCAACCAAACACTGGTTCCTGGCCTCTGGGTCTGAGAGGCCTGGGGAAGAGTAATGACATGACACTGTGTAAACATGCTCTAAATAGTGCACACCTAATGCTTGGACAAAGCTAACATAGAGTTCATCAGTGAAGAGAGGGTCGGGCAGCTCTCTGAAGTATCGTTTGAGAAGACCTGCCACGGCATGGATGTCTGTGTCGGAGGCAATAACCTGAGCCTTCAGGTAGTCTGGGGAAGAGGAGAGTGAACACAATAAATAAATCTCCACACTACCATATCTTCCATCCCCCCTCTCCCCTCGTCCATGTTCTCGGGATAGAAAGGGATTAAAATAGAGATAGAGGGATGAAGGATGGGAGGGGGGAGGAATGAAGGATGGGAGGGGGAGGAATGAAGGATGGGAGGGGGAGGGATGAAGGATGGGAGGGGGAGGGATGAAGGATGGGAGGGGGAGGGATGAAGGATGGGAGGGGGAGGGATGAAGGATGGGAGGGGGAGGGGAGGGGGAGGGATGAAGGATGGGAGGGGGGGGGGAGGGGGAGGGATGAAGGATGGGAGGGGGAGGGGAGGGGGAGGGATGAAGGATGGGAGGGGGAGGGGAGGGGGAGGGATGAAGGATGGGAGGGGGAGGGGGAGGGATGAAGGATGGGAGGGGGAGGGATGAAGGATGGGAGGGGGAGGGATGAAGGATGGGAGGGAGAGGAATGAAGGATGGGAGGGGGAGGGATGAAGGATGGGAGGGATGATAAGATGTCTACCTGTATCAAAAGCCTGCCTCAATTCAGTCACATCTCTCAATACTCCTGCGACTCTGTATATACCTACTTCATCCATGCCTAACAGGTGAGTGGGAGCAAGATGAGGTGACCACACCCACATCCACAAACACACATCTCCATAACACATACACACCTCTTCTCTCCACTTCATCAATACAGGTCTGAACGATAAGAGGAATTTCATGTCTTTCTCGTCTAAAAATGAAGACGAAAACTTTGTATAATTGTGGAGATCCATACATACATGTAATACTGTGTAAGAAACACACACCAGTCATGGAGGTAACATACTACACATACTACACACACACCACACACACACACCACACACACACCACACATACTACACACACACCACACACACACACCACACACACACCACACATACTACACACACACCACACACACACACCACACACACACCACACATACTACACACACACCACACATACTACACACACACCACACACACACCACACACACACCACACATACTACACACACACCACACACACACACCACACACACACCACACATACTACACACACCACACACACACACACCACACATACTACACACACACCACACACACACCACACACACACCACACATACTACACATACACATACACGTACATAACCTACTTTGCCACTATCTCTAGTGGAACTCCAAAGACCCCAGAACTAAGGAGGCTAGGCTTGCGACCAACAGGAGACAGTGAAGAGAAGTATTCGATGATCAGAGATACAGACCCTTGGGGGTGGAGGGTTACATCAAACTTGTGGCGTTTGTTTGACTTCAGTTCACTGACTGGTAACTGTGTGGTGGGGGGTGGGAGGGGTGGGTATGAAGGTGTGTGAGTGGGAGGGTGTGAGTATGAGGGTGGGGGGTGGGAGGGGTGGGTATGAAGGTGTGTGAGTGGGAGGGTGTGAGTATGAGGGTGGGGGAGTGGGAGGGTGTGGGTATGAAGGGGTGGGAGGGTGTGGGGAGTGAGAAGTATAAAGGGTGGTAAGGGGGTGTGAAGCAATGAAAAGAAAGTGGATGCAGTGAAGGTTACACCTCTCTTGAAGGCTTACTCTGGTCTTCCCATGTCCACATATCTCCTCCTTCAGCAAGGACTTACAACACACCAACACTCTCAACATATGAGTGCCCGTTGCCTCAACCTCAAAGTCCTGGGGGAGGAGGAACATCACATGACCTCAGACACCACATTAGGCACTTGCCTCAGTACAAGTTTAGATTAGCACAAACAAAATAGAATGCACTTTCTGTTTCAATACCAAACAGTGGCTTTGATGGAGGAGGATAGAAATGAACACAAACATTTGTTTGGATTACAAATGGACCCCCCCCCCCCCCCCCCCCCACCCACCACTACCACAAAAAACTAAATCTGGCATTATGACCAGTGATGTTTATTCCTTTGCATTACATAATCCGGTATTAAGGTGTATGCCAGAAGATATGGCTGCAGCATCCGGCAAATATGGCCTCTGTGACAAACATGGCCTCTGGGGACCTTGGCAAACATGTCCTCTGGGGATCTTGGGTTTTGATCCTTCACACACACAAATCTGTTAGCTACCAGAATGCCCCACCCCCCATGAATGGTGCGATGGATAGTGCAAGTGACATGAGTGAGGATGGTGAGAGAGTGTGAGTAGTGGGACTGACATGGGGTACCGTACATGGGGTACGGGGGTACCATACATGGGGTACTGGGGGTACCCACCTCATCCCAAGAAGCTGCCGATCTTATAGGGTCAATGGTCGTGGGCGAGGTCCGAGCCTTGCGATCTAGCCGGCCATATTCGTCAAGCTCCAAGGCACAGTATAGACCAGCTGCGGGAGGGGGAGGATGGAGTCACGTGACATCACCTCGTGCCCAGACCCACCTGGCTTGGCTTTGAGGTTGGTGGCGCAGGATATCCTGATCTTAAGCACTCCACTTAGGTAGTCCTCTGAAAGAAGCAACAGTAATTGTCTTAATACATGCAAGCACCACGACATACCATCGGCCAACACAATCATCTCCCCAGGCTTCTTTTCCTGTACAACAAAGGTGAGAGAGACAGGATAGAGGGACGAGGAGGGATAAGGGAAAGAGAGTGTAGGAAGGTGAGAGGAAGGATCGCCAATTCATGCACGCACATTATATCATAATAACATGCACATTGGCTCATACAATATTAGTTTGTAAACGTACACACACAGAGAGACCTGTCAACGGTCCACCATATTATAACTCACATCAGTAATGGTCTGTCTACTGAGGAGGTCTTGGAGCTCATACATCGGTATAGCCATGGTACTCACACCTACAGGGGGAGAGAGAGAGGTCACACACCTCCCTTTTCCACACTACCTTCCTTAACTCAACTGTAATGCATACACCAAATAACACACCCCTCAATGTTCACCTTCACTGCCACACATGCACACACACATGCACACACATGCACACACACATACACACAAGCACACACACATACACACAAGCACACACACATGCACACACACATGCACACACACATGCACACACATGCACACACATGCACACACACATGCACACACATGCACACACACATGCACACACATGCACACACATGCACACACATGCACACACACATGCACACACACATGCACACACACATGCACACACACATGCACACACACATGCACACAACTTCACAGCAGCTCAGACATGCATGCAAATAGCCACAACTTGGCACTCGTGATGTCTTACACTTAGGCTGGTGCTTCTTGATGCTGGAGATCCACCCTTCCCTCTCCTCCTCATTGTGTAACAAGAATATGTACTTCTGTGGTGTAGAAAAGAAGGCAATCTCCCGTGACCTACACCCCCTGTGGCCTACTCCCCCTGTGACCTACTCCCCCTGTGGCCTACGCCCCCTGTGGCCTACTCCCCCTGTGACCTACTCCCCCTGTGTGAGCCTCACCTCGTACCCTCCATCTCACTCAACCAACCACCACATCAACCCATCCACACCACATCATCACTCCACCACCAACTCCATCAACCTTTTACCGAATGTTATGTATGTGTACCTCCCACCCTCACCTCCCTTCCCTCCCCCTCCCTTCCCTCCCCAGCACACCTTCCCTGCAGGTCCAAACACCCTCAGCGGCAGGCTAGGGGAGGCCACCCAGAAGGACACCTGCTGGTCCTCACCTCCCTTCCCTCCCCCTCCCTTCCTCCCCAGCACACCTTCCCTGCAGGTCCAAACACCCTCAGCGGCAGGCTAGGGGAGGCCACCCAGAAGGACACCTGCTGGTCCTCCAGCTTCTTCTTCAGCCTCTCCACCTTGGCCCCCCGAGCCGCGCCCAAGGTCAAGGCATTCCTCTTCTGAGGGAGTACCAACATGATCACATGACATGATCACATGACATCACATGATGTGATCACATGACATCACACCACATGATCACATGATGCCATTCCATACCATAGAGGTGTGGTCCTTCTCCTTCTCAACGGTGGACATTCTCTTTTCCTTTGATTCCCTAGTCATCTGCGCTTTCAATTCTGCCATTTTATTTCTCATGACGCTGAGTTCCATGTCACTTGTGACTGGCACAGGCTGGCGAGCTAAGGTGGGTGTGGTGTGCATTATTTAGGGATGTTCAGTATAGTGCTAAAGAGATTATTATAAATTACCATCGGGACAATCTTCGCTGGGATGGAATGAAATATCGCTGAGATAGAGGTACCACTTGGGTTCAAACTTATTCCCTCCATTTCTATGGTACGTAGAAAGGAAAGGGGATGAGGAGGGGAGAGGAGAGGGTGACATGAAAAAGCATAGCCATACAGCATGGCCACACCCTAATACAGCATGGCCACACCCTAATACAGCATGGCCACACCCTAATACAGCATAGCCACACCCTAATACAGCATGGCCACACCCTAATACAGCATAGCCACACCCTAATACAGCATAGCCACACCCTAATACAGCATGGCCACACCCTA
>OX442431.1:747816-877283 GCA_949361645.1 Spongilla lacustris
ACATACCATGCACAAACACACTTTTAAGGGTTTGTTTGTTCACAGCACGCAGTGCACTCAAAACAAAAACACTCTGCTTTGCAACAGTGGCAGAGCACAGGCCAACACAAGCAATCAGCAAAAATAAAATGCAAATCAACTACCTGCCCTCACTTACCACAAACCAAACCATGTACACAAACAGAATCCCAGGTGGAACCAAACCATGACAAACACAATCCCAGGTGGAACCAGACCACAACCACTACAAAAGAACCAGCTCTGATTAGAACTACATGCCCTTGCAGCTGCTTTCACCTAAACACACACACACACACACACACACACACACACACACACACACACACACACACGGACACACACACGGACACGGACACACACACACACACACACACACACACACACACACACACACACGGACACAAACATACACACACACACACACACACATGGACACACACACACACACACCACACACACACACACACACCACACACACACACACACACACACACACACACACACACACCACACCACACACACAGGCTTACCACAGGCTGCTGGTCAGTATCTGAACTAGGACTCTCCTGCCTTAGCTGCCTACCCTCAGTCTGATCAGGTGGTGCAGAGAAGGACATGGCAGTAGGACTCTCCAGGGACCCAGGAGACATGGACCGAGGCGAGGAGGCTGGGTCAGCAAGACTTGTCATGAGCTCCTTGAGCTGACGATGACTCTCCACGTCCTGGCCCTTCCGGCGCTTGCTGTTGGCGCTGGAGGGCCGCAAGTTGACCTGGTGGTTAGGGGAATGCACCTCCTGACTCTCACTCAGGCTATCTGTGAGGGACGAAGCGGAGTTGCACCTCGACCCAGACCCAAACAGGGTGCTCCTCAGGATAAGTTCAGACAGAGACACCTCCTCCTCCATCTCAAAATTCTCTACCTCTCCAAGGTTTGGCTCCGAGGTACTCTTTCCCACCCGCCCTCCCTGGTCCGCATCAGGATCCGACCCCAGGCTGGTTCCGGGCTCCCCATCGCCCACCAGCGTGGTGACGCTGGACTCCACAGCCCCAAGCTCCTCGTCTTCCCCGCCCTCATACTCGTCCTGTTCCTCCTTACGAGACAGGAGGTCGTCGGCAAGTTTGTTGCCCAGGAGTGCGTCCCCTGCCTCCTCCCCTTCCTCCTCGGCCCTGGGGGTCTTGCATTCCTCCTCAGAGATCTGGGAGTGCCTGATAGAGCGAGGGCGCAGGGGGTGGTGGTTCCTTGGCGGGCGCTTGGTCACCACATCACCCACGTCACCACCGTCCACAGCACAGGGGGAGGAGGCACACTCGTTGGAGGCCATGGGGGGAGGGTAGGGGTTGGTGCTCATAGGAGCAACTGGCTGTTGGGAGCCACTCTGACGACCGCCATCTTGGGGCAACCCGATTGTAGTCAAGCTGTCCTTTGATCCGGCTCCATCCCTGACCTCTGGCGCAGGAAGGACTTCCTTCTGGACATCTTGGCTGGTGTATATACCTGACCCTTTTCTTACCTCCCTGGCAACTATCCCACACAACAGGGGGTCCATTATGTCCGTGAGAGACATCCTTGTATGTGCGTCGACCATCTCCTGTGGCACCTCTGCCAGGTGGCGTGACGACATGCTGCTGCAAGGTGGGGAGGCACTGTGGCCTGGGGAAGAGGCACTGTGGCCTGGGGAAGGGACATTGTGGCGTGGGGAAGAGACATTGTGGCCTGGGGAAGGGGCACTGTGGCCTGGGGAAGGAGTATTGTGGCTTGATGAGGATTTGATCTTGCGACCTTTCACTGCGGCATCGCTCATGGAACGCTGCTGCTTAAACATTTCAAACACCTCGGGGTCACTCTCCTCCTCTGCTGAAAGGATCGAATGAAGGTCACCTGTCGACCTCCCGAGGGTCGCTTTCTTCTCTACAAGCTTGCTCCGCACGTGGCTCAACAACTCCGCGTCGTTGTTACCAACGATGCAGGCGGAACGTCCCCTGATCGCAACGACACCTACACTATCTACAACCGTGCCGCTGCCTTCGAGTTCCGTCCCTGCGTCTATATCATCCAGTTTTACACCGTTGTCTTCCCCGCCACTTGAGAATGGCTGAGTCACTTGAACTGTCAACGTCTCGGTCCCCAAACGCAAGGTATCACGAAAGTTTAATCCCTGGTGGCCAACGCTGGATTCCTTTTCAGCTTTTTTCTTCAACCATTCAAGTATGAACAACTCCTTTCTCAGTTCTAGGCGCAACTTTTCGACACGAACCTCACTTTTCGAAATTTCCGTGGTAACATCCTGTATGGTAGTGACCCAGTCCGGTGGTTGGAGTCGGAACTGTAGCTTCCACTCATCCTGGAATTCTGTATCCGCCATACCTTATCGGATTATTGAAACGATGTGTGTTTGTCAATATTATTTGTCACGCGCCATTTGTGGTTTATAGAGGCGGAACGTCAATTAACTCTTTGTACTCCGTTGCTATGTTTTGAGTGAAGATAGACTGCTCGACTGTACGTTCTTGCAACTTCACTTTCTCATCTATCTCTTTGGATGAACCTTCATAATCTTGAGGATCATCAACTCCAGCTAAGGTTGGATTTCGTTATTTTGGAAACTTCAGCGAGCTATAGTCTACTAGACTGCTTGTTGCTCAATTTACAAATTATGTCTTAAATTTGCTAACACCAAGGTCCTCCCGATTGACCCACTGCACACTACATGTATTATAGAGTACTCTACAACCAATGATACTATACGGACCACCCTCCTTCGCTTTCAGTATCAGAAGGTGCATGTCTGTTCCGTTGGCAATCAGCAAAACTAGTAACGTGCATGCGTAAAACAGAACTCTACCCCCCCTTTGCTAAACGTGCCTGTAAAACAGACCATGATTCTGTCACGATTCCAGAATACCGTATTGGAATCAACCTGTATCATAACATGTCTGCATGGGACAGATAATTTGGGCTACATGCATTGCATTATTTAATTATACTACCCTACAGATGACAATATGTCCATTTATAAGCTTGTCCAGAGGTGCTTATAGATTGTTGGGGAAAAAGGGGGGGGGGGGGGGGGTACAGTTAAATAATGGAACACATGTACTAACATAAAACAAGATTTGTGACACTTGAAGAGTCAAATGTTTGTGACACTTGAAGAGTCAAATGTTTGTGAAGATGCTTACCTTCATGGGACATCTAATACAATAGCTGTGGCTTTGACAGAAACTTTAGGTCATCTAACCCCCTCCCTCCCCTTCAATCCTAGAAGCTTATTACTGAAGTATGGCACAGGTCCTGCTGTCACTACAGTATGGCACAGGTCCTGCTGTCACTGCAGTATGGCACAGGTCCTGCTGTCACTGCAGTATGGCACAGGTCCTGCTGTCACTACAGTATGGTACAGGTCCTGCTGTCACTACAGTATGGTACAGGTCCGCACAGGTCCTGCTGTCACTACAGTATGGCACAGGTCCTGCTGTCACTACAGTATGGCACAGGTCCTGCTGTCACTACAGTATGGCACAGGTCCTGCTGTCACTACAGTATGGCACAGGTCCTGCTGTCACTGCAGTATGGCACAGGTCCTGCTGTCACTACAGTATGGTACAGGTCCTGCTGCCACTGCAGTATGGTACAGGTCCTGCTGCCACTGCAGTATGGCACAGGTCCTGCTGTCACTGCAGTATGGTACAGGTCCTGCTGTCACTACAGTATGGTACAGGTCCTGCTGTCATTGCAGTATGGTACAGGTCCTGCTGTCACTACAGTATGGCACAGGTCCTGCTGTCATTGCAGTATGGTACAGGTCCTGCTGTCACTGCAGTATGGTACAGGTCCTGCTGTCACTGCAGTATGGCACAGGTCCTGCTGTCACTGCAGTATGGCACAGGTCCTGCTGTCACTGCAGTATGGCACAGGTCCTGCTGTCACTGCAGTCCTGTTTGTCTATCCCCCATAAGCAAGGTCAGCTTTGATGCCTGCAAACCTGCCATTCCTCTGTGCAGCACATTTAAACCTGTTTTTAAAGGGGTAATGTACTCAGTAAAGTAAATGTTCCTGTAGTGGAAGTTGGTACAATATAGGGTCTAAATGTTGCAAAGGTTTATCCCCCCCCCCCCCCCCAGTCTGGGTGGGCATCATAAGGTTCTCTGCAGGTCAAACGCAAGTACTAATTGATCATGAAAAATTCCACAACTGTTTTATGTGCTTGTATTAGTGATGTGATGTGTCCCATTCTCCTTTACGTACAAACACAGCATATGCACGGCGCACCAAGTGAAATTACGTCTTGTTCTCTACAACACAAGATAAACTTATATAGAAGCTCTGCTAACCATTTGTCTGTAAGGTCATTGTTTGTATGCTTTGCATAATATCTGACAAAAACAGCCTTTTCCCCTTTATTATTTCCTTTCAAGAGTGCAATGTTATCTACTTCATGTTTCTTATGAATTGAAAATTTGACCTTCTCCATTATGGAGTTATAAGACACGCCTGTTATGCAAAGTACCATAAGCCTGGGCGTACGCAGGGGGGGGGGGGGGTCGATGGGTTCGAACGACTCCTCCCCCCCCCAAAATGAGGTCACCAGTTTTAACTATTTGTTGATTACTCCACTTGAATTTACTTTACGCGGACAGCCCCCCCCCCCCCCCCCGCTCGTTGTGAATTGGCCGAAGGCGGATAGCACCCCCCCCCCCCCTCCCCCCCGCTCGTTGAATCGGCCGAATCGCGTAATCCATAATTTTGCATGACGTAAGGTCACCTTGTATAAAATTTCGACCCCCTCTTTCCCGAAGGCTGCGTACGCCCATGCATAAGCCTGGTTTAGCAATGCCCCATGTACCATGATTTTATTTTAAATTAAAAAAATTAAGCCTGGGGGGGGGGGGGGGGGGTCACCCCTGCAATTACTGCACATGTAATATGGTAATATAAGGACCCCATGAGAACTACCTACCACAGAAATATGTTTGTATTAAATATGAACATATTATTGTGGCACAGTTCTGAGATCTTGAAATACCAACATATTACTGTGGTAGGCAACTCTCGCAGAGGCCAATCCAATGCCTGATCCCTGCCGGTGCTAAAAAGAATAACTTAACAACACAAACACAAACTGTTAAATGTGTGTTGCACATTCCCTTTAGGAGGAGACAAAGGTCAAGACTGGTTGGCTATATACACATAAGCCCGGCAATCTTATACGATCTACCCCATTCAATATACACGCACCCATAAAGGGTTCAGGCATGGTACTGATGTTCCCATTGCAGAAGGGCCCAAACACCACAGCACAGTAGCAGCCAAGCCTGAAACGACAACCAACCAGTCACCATACGCAATGAAATTACACCACCAAAATGACCTTTTGAACTGGAAGTAACGTTAAGAGGGAGGGGGACAAACGAGAAGACAGCCATTGAAATGAGATCAATTTGTTCAGTGGTGGCGGTCCAAGAGGTCAACCATGAAGGACGCTTCAGGTCACAACCTTGAGGGGTGTGCTCTGTAGTGGTACGGCGGCAAACAGGTGGTGGTTTTTCACACGGCGTGCATGTGGAGAGGCTGGGGCAGTGTGGCACTACTGGAAAAACATGCCCGCAAGGCAGCAATTAGCAGCTCATGAAAGCCATCAAGAGGTCCTGCCAATATAAGCTGGGCGGCAGGTTGGCAGCCTCTCGCCTATCTCCTCCGATCAGCAGGATCAATAGGCTACACCGCTATGCCACCTTCCCTGTGAAAACAGTGAGAGAAAAGGTGACCTCCCAGGGACCTGTTCAAACACAAATGTCTCATTCCCACCTTTTAATGTGAACACCACTGACAGGTCATTATATAACACACAAGCAGCCACAAACACGCACCTACCTAAGTATGGCAACCCATGCAGACGATCGATCTCTGGGCAGACACAGCACGCAGTATCCAACAACGATGCCTCCCCTCTTTTTTTTGACAGGTCTGTGACCACACCTCCTCCGGTCACACCCTCTTGGCCTTGACCCTCCTGACAAGCTCGCCCCATAGAAGATCCCCACCACAGCCAGGGCAGGATCCTGTGACGGGGATCACCTGACCAGCGTCACATATACGAGGAGCAAGACAGGTGATATGGGCACTCATGGAACACCCCTTGTGGTAACAGCAAACGATAGACTGCTGCTGCAGAATAATGGGGGTGTGTGGGAGAGAAAGAGCAGTGTGATGGGATGACCTAGGCTTGAAGTCATACCAAATATAATTGGCTGACATTTAAATAACAAAATGCCATAGGATGTAAATGCAGGTGGAATGTCATTGACCCCTCCTCCCTCTCTCCCCCCCCCCCATCCCACACCAGTTCCTCACAGATGTGCACATGAAATAAGCAAAAGCCATATTACTAAAAGGGTTCTCTCTAAGCTTTCATCCCAAATTGGCCCCAACCACACAAGAAGCAGAGGCCCCTGTGAGCCATCATGGAATGGGTGGGCAGTGGGGGGGGGGGGGGGGAGGAGGGAGAGGAGGGAAGGGTACATCTAGCAAACCAACAGGAATGTGGCCAG
Source organism: Spongilla lacustris (assembly GCA_949361645.1). Classification (NCBI taxonomy): domain Eukaryota; kingdom Metazoa; phylum Porifera; class Demospongiae; order Spongillida; family Spongillidae; genus Spongilla; species Spongilla lacustris. Next base: position 754,387 of record OX442431.1, read on the forward strand.
CACCAGAGGGGATGTCGGTATTGAAATGTGAAGTCAGCAACATCCATGGGATGTATACACATACATGTGTGCACACACACGTGTACAAAAATTTATGCACACATGTACACACATGTAAATATGCACATCCGCACACACACACACACATATGCACTAACACTATGCACCAGCGTACAGTGTTCACTTACTCATACAAATATGTGCATACATGTACACATATATGCAAGAGCCACAGTCTCACCAACTAAAATTAAAAGGTCACACTACTAACATCGGCTATGCATGATGGAAGCCTAAAAGGGTTACACCCAAAAGCTTGGTTTTGATCAAAGACGAAGGCATGCACCCTGTTCCCATCACCCCACCTCCCCAGTCCCAGATGTACCCATCATCCCACCTCCCCATCATCCCACCTCCCCATCCACAGGTGTTCCCATCATCTCACCTCCTCAGGTGTACCCATCACCCCACCTCCCCATTCCCAGGTGTACCCATCATCCCACCTCCCCATCCCCAGGTGTACCCATCACCCCACCTCCCCATCCCAGGTGTACCCATCACCCCACCTCCCCATCCCCAGGTGTACCCATCACCCCACCTCCTCAGGTGTACCCATCACCCCACCTCCCCATCCCCAGATGTACCCATCACCCCACCTCCCCATCCCAGGTGTACCCATCATCCCACCTCCTCAGGTGTACCCATCACCCCACCTCCCCATCACCCCACCTCCCCATCACCCCACCTCCCCATCACCCCACCTCCCCTCCCCAGGTGTACCTATTAGGACTTCATAGTGCAACACCCACAACTGCACAGAATGTGGAGGTGGTTTGGTTCAAGGTGAGTGAGCAAGTAGTGGAACAGACAAGAGCAGTGCAGATGCAGATATGTACAAATGCAAGCGACACATGAGTACACCAGTGCAGCATCACTTGTGCAGTGTGTAAGGACACATGCATGCACACATACCTTCATATATATATATATATATTATATATAACACACATACACATCACAACCTTCTACTAGACATCTTTCAGTTACTCATTAAATGCATGTTGAATAGTTGTGTGTGGTCCTATAGGGAAGGTGAGGGACCTTTGTGTAGAGATTTGAAGGCCGACATACACAGGCGACTTATTTGGCAAATCTCTTTGATCTTTCTCACTCCTAAAAAGGCTTTCTTTTTTGGGCAACGAATCGCCCAACCACAAGCAACTAATCACATGCGGTTATCGTTCTATTTTTGACCGCAAACTCTCAACAACTGGGACGATAGTTAGTTGCCAGAAAAAAAAAAGTCACAAGGAGATGGAAAGGTAAGCCCTTGTATGTACATGTACATGTATGTGCTTGTTACTGTCTACATAATCACATGACACACCCACCTGATTGTCACTCAAACACAAGGTGCACTTTGGGAACTCCCCTTGGTTGCCACGTGTGTCCTCCCCCTCCTCCCCCTCTTCCTCCTCCACCACCACCACTGGTTCCCCTTTATGTGAAGACCTACAAGGGTTAGTCACCCCTCTGCTCTTGCATATCTCCACAGGGCCATAGGCAACAGGCATGTGAGGGGGGGGTGGCCTGCCAGGTGGGAAGCACTCCTGGTACTCCTGGTGCAACCAGCGCAAGGTGAGGGGAAGCCTGGACCAAGGAGGCGTGGTCAGCATGACCGACAGGATGGAAAACTGATGCTGGAGGTGGGTCTCCTTTGGTTGCCGCTTGGATACCTTCTGCGCCAGACATCTTGAAAGGAAAGGGTTCTGCCACGCCCATTCAAACTGCATACACATCCACACAATGAGGGGAAAGGTGGGGAAGGGGGAGGAGGCAAAAGAGACACAATTAAAGGAGCCTGAGGCTCAAAATGTTTGCACACTTGCAAAAAACTGTCTGCATGCAGCAGTTTCACCACCTCCCTCAGTACGGGGCATATGGGCAGGCTTCAAAGGGAGGATGGACTATTTTTTGCCATAGGTGTGTGAAATTGTACAGAAAATTTAAAATTGTGAGAAAAACGACTATTAAAATTCGCCACATACATGCAGATCCAAATTAATATTATTTTTTTGCATGGTTTGTCCCTTACTGGGCGAGGTGCATAATTTAGAATTGCACAAAACTGAAAATCACCTTTAATGCCGCAATGTCGCTGGGAAACCCGTGTATAATAAACACCATCTCCCTATTGAGACGGGTTATTGAGTAAAAACAAAGACAGCTTTTATAACAAAAATAACATTACCATGGACCTCTCTGACTTGTTTTCTTGGCGCCACCCATCAGACACCCGCCATTATGCTGCCCAACTCTTCGCTTCGGATCCACAGTATATCCTATGTAGGTGCGACCCTTGTACTTAGGGTTTTTTGAAACCAGTAGATAGCAACCAAAAAACTCTCCTTTATTGTGAGTGTGGACTTCGTCACACTCTCCCTCGTCCATGTAAAATGTTTTCCTACGTGAATTTAGATTCATGTCTCCATGACGACAGTTGTCACATTTGAAAAACCGCCACTTACAAGTAATGGCAAGGCAGATTCAGTCACCTCCAACAAAATATGTTCCAGCAGAGTGGCATGCTGCAAACAGTCTCCAGTACACAAGAGTAGAGAAAGAAAGAGCTTATGCTGAGCGTCTTAGAGAAGAATGCGCCAGGATACGCAAGGAAACGGATGCATTAACTAGAAAAACCCAAGAAGGAGTTAGTCACAAGTTCTCCCAAAGGTTGAGAGACATTGGGTTCTGGAAAGAAGAGCTGCAGAAGACGTTAGCGGACAATTCAAACGAAATCCAGTCCCTTCTTCAAAGCAAGCAGAGCCTTGAAGAGTCATTCAGGGGATTGCAATATCCTCACGAGATAACACAAATGTGCCTACTTTACCGCGAGAAAAGAGTCTCAGTTGACAATGTGCATGACGAGGTGGAGATTCAGCTAATCAAAGTTGGTTATTGCTATTCAATAATCTGCATTTTTGATAACCATAACCCTACCTCGTGCAGGAAACGGAGGTGATTCAAGGCATCCAAGCTCTTGTTCAACAGATGCTTGACCAAGTGGTGGAACAGATAAGGTACAAACCCCCTCACCTCACAAAGCGTTTGTTCACTGGTCTGTGAAAGGTTTCGTTTGAGGTTGAGTGGGGAATGGAGGGGTTTGGGTGGGAGTTTAAGTAGGGGTTCGAACAATGCCGTATCCTCTCCGTTTTTCTGGCCCAGTGTTGTGTTACAATTTGAAGATCCACCCCCCTCTCTGTGGTATACCCTAATTTAATTTTCGCGGTCTTTTTACATCAGTGGTTGAGTATAAAAGAGGGCTCATTGCATTGAAACTTCATGCAGGCTGATGAAAGCATGCAAATACCGGCTGGAGAAGGACCTGAACGACAAACTAGGGGCTCAGGATATTGACAGCAACTGCGCTCACTTTACGGAATCCACTCCAGGAGTGGGCTATGCCCAAGACGCAGTCAAGATACAGACCAAGTAGGTTGGGAATAACAGATGCGCAATAATGCTTTATTTGTGCATCGGTGCATTTTACACCTGCGTGCTTATGTGTTGCACTTGACAATCGGATTGCAGTATTTTTATTGGAAAGTAACTTTTTAAATTTCAGTTCTATAGTATTCGTGTTGCGGTTGGCATTTGCTATATTTTATTTTTTGCTTGCTTGTTGTATTTAATACCTGCTCGCAACTTTCAGCTCCGTCACTCCTGAGCAGTGGGAAACGTTTTCCAATGACAACATACTGAAAGCGGAACAAGAAAGAACCGCATCTGTAACTCTCCGCGGGATCATTACAAGTGTGCTCGACCAGACCAAACAAGACCTTGTGCAGCAAAGAGCCGCTGTAAATCTTGCCTTCGAGAAAAGGATCCAAGAGATCTCTACGGCGAAGGAAACATTGGAAAAGCACTTGCAGAAGGTAATTTGGGGGCTAAGCTTACGTGTATTCATAGTGATTGTCCTACGGAGGATGCAGCTGCAATGGTCGTGTAGTTTGGTTTTTGCGGTCTAAACATTTTGGCTTCTGCACTTGCTGCCGCTGTAACGTGTGCACTGCCTTCCGTCCCTAGGTGCTCGAGGAAGCTAAGGCTATGGAACACAACCTGGAGTTACTTACAAAGACACTTGAAGCCAAAGAAGGTCCACTCCAGCTGGCCCAGACTCGTCTAAAGCTCAGAGCATCGAGGCCGAACCAAGAGTTGGTCCGAGACCCAGTCCAGTATGGGTTGGTGGAGGAGGTAGGACAAATCCAGAACTCCATGCAGCAGCTGAAGAACCAACTGGCAGAGACAGGATGTGCCCTCAAGGCCCTCGTAAGGACAGAAGACAGCTTGCGGGAAGAGATCGAGGTGAAGGCAAACTCCCTGCACATTGACAAGGATGAGTGCATGGCACTTAGGATGCAACTGGAAGTTTCTTAACAGACGGCAGCCCGATTCTAAACAAACTTTTAAACAAAGAACCAAAATGCTCCAATATTTCGCAACCTTTTTAATCACTTATTATGAGGCGCTATCATTGCAGTTGTCACAGGTGTACACGGACAATTGTTGTGCCAGTGTACGGATATATTTACACTAACGTGTTATGCAAAGCATAGCACTTTGTTGTATCTGTTGTAATAATTGTCCCCAGTGCTCTTACTGTATAAAATGAATACTATGGACTTGTATATATGATGTGGCCATTGTACATGTGTATTGTTGTTGTTGTTATTATAGAGAAAATTCTACTTGATGTGAGATCAGATAGAGCATGGTTGTGTCAACAACACGCGAGGGCAGTGGAGCCACTGGCAATGAAGCCAAACATGCATTGCACCACCACAACAGGCTGGAAGTTTTGAGCACAAGGTCAATATCAAACACAGGAGTACTTATCATAGAAAAAAACTTGCATACAAAATATGCCATAACACAAGAGAAAACAACACACTGGCATTACCAACAAAACCAAAACCACAAACAAATGGTGGGAGAACACACCTCAAAACGCACCGTCCCTTTTCTGCTTGAAGATATTCATCTGTCCACCTCAAATGCCATCCTCTTCAGAAAATTACATTACTGGCAGGACATGACAAAGGCACTTATGGCCCAACAAGGTGCCCTCCCATCCCAGACAACTTTTAACTGCAGGGAAAAGGGAATTGGTGGACCTCCGAACCACTATCAAGTGTTCATCATGGGCGTGCTTTTCAAAAGGGGCGGACTAGTGCAGACTTAGCAAGGGGTGGATCTCCACACACACACACACCATTTGGCCATTATCTGGACCGCATTTCAACACCATCCGGAGGGGCGAATTGGCTGAGGTAGAATTTGACGGCCTGGGCACCTATCATGAGCTGGAGGGCCCTGAACCCAAGACAGAGCTCGGCCAACAGGAAAGCCAACAGCGGAATATTTATGGCCGTGTCCAAGGGCAGTATGGTGGTGTTGGTGTTAGCCATAACAAACACCACTAGGGGCGTCTGAAGCAGTGTGAGCAGCCAGAACCCAGCAAGCTCTGGGACCTGTGGGGAGGGAACGGATGCTAGATGAGACCAAAACATGTGTGCGGGCTGAGGTGGGATGAGACTTGTGGCACACACAACGATGGGGAGGTTCCACTCTGCCTGCCACAAAACTATCTCCCCCACTGTTATTACCAGCCAATAGAATAAATCCCAAACCCAACTAATGATGACCGACTGCAAACCTTAACGGGCTTCTGCAATCCGACAAAAAACATTGGTGACCTCAAAAAATGTTGTGTACAAGGCAGCAAGTGTCGTATAGGAACCAACAACAATGTAGTAGCATACAGGTATTAATGAAATATACAGTAAATCAAACATCACATCAGGGCGCATCTAATCTTGGCGAACAGCACAGCCTGGCAGGACTCTTATGGTACACAAGACAGGCTGAATGGGGCATGCAATAATTGTGTGACTTTAGATCTTTTTTTTTTTTTTTTGTTTTGCAATGAGTTATTATTATTATTATCTTGGAGGGGTGAGGGGGTGGGGAGGGGGAGGGAGGGGCTCCTTCATACCACCAATAGCTGTGCAGATGGGCGTATCATGCCGAGGTCAGTGGAGTGTGAGGAGCCGTGTGAGTGCTATGTGAGTGCTATCATAAGCCATCAATGACAGAACAATTAGTGCATTGTGCACCATACAATATCTTACTAGAGCAGAACCAACCCACAGGTACTGTTAACAAAAGAGGGAATGGACAACACGGTTGCATCACTCATGCTTTCTCACGCATAATTCTTGCTAGAGCAGAACCACGAACATCTAAACACAGCACCTGCAGGTGGCCAAGCAACATACCTTTTCCCTTAGGTTGCCTTCATAGCCGAGATAGAGCCGGAAGATTTCGACCAGGAACATGATGACGTAGATGATGATAAATATGAATGTGTAGTAGTAAGCCAAGCCAGCATACTGCGTGGGGCAAGATTGGGCGATACTGGTGAATCACAGCTATTCATTGGATACAAGGGGTTAAAAGTGAAGGGCAAAATTCTAAAGAGGAGGGTGGTGTAAGAGATAAGGGAAGTGGGAAGGAGAAGGGGAGGAGGAGGGGAAGGAGAAGGGGAAGGAGAAGGGGAAGGAGAAGGGGAGGAGGAGGGGAAGGAGAAGGGGAAGGAGAAGGGGAAGGAGAAGGGGAAGGAGAAGGGGAGGAGGAGGGGAAGGAGAAGGGGAAGGAGAAGGGGGGAGAAGGGGAAGGAGAAGGGGAAGGAGAAGGGGAAGGAGAAGGGGAAGGAGAAGGGGAAGGAGGAGGGGAAGGAGAAGGGGAAGGAGAAGGGGAAGGAGAAGGGGAAGGAGAAGGGGAAGGAGAAGGGGAGGAGGAGGGGAAGGAGAAGGGGAAGGAGAAGGGGAAGGAGAAGGGGAAGGAGGAGGGGAAGGAGAAGGGGAGGAGGAGGGGAAGGAGAAGGGGAAGGAGAAGGGGAAGGAGAAGGGGGGAGAAGGGGAAGGAGAAGGGGAAGGAGTAGTTGGGAAGGAGGAAGGAGAAGGGAGGAGGAGAGGGAGGAAGGGGGAGGGAGAGGGGAAGGAGAAGGGGAGAAGGGAGGGAGGGGAGGGGAAGGAGAAGGGGAGGAGAGAGGGAAGGAGAGAAGGGGAAGGAGGAAGGGGAGGGAGAGTGGGAAGGAGAAGGGGAAGGAGAAGGGGAAGGAGAAGGGGAAGGAGGAGGGGAAGGAGAAGGGGAAGGAGAAGGGGAAGGAGGAGGGGAAGGAGAAGGGGAAGGAGAAGGGGAAGGAGAAGGGGAAGGAGAAGGGGGGAGAAGGGGAAGGAGAAGGGGAAGGAAGAGGGAGGAGAAGCTAGGAAGGTATTAAATCTAACTGCTCTCTTTCAGGCTAAAGTACCTTTTCTCCCCAAGCATTATATATACCCATGAGGATTACCAGTATTGTGGACTATGATACTGCTGTGCAGTCAGGCATGTAGCAGCTATGCCTCATACCACTGGGTCATACATTTTAGGAACCAATATGCTCCCAGCAGAATACTGAGGCATGGCCTACACATGCAGTGTACATGTAAGCATGTAGATAGATAAGGATGACAAGTGTGAGACCTTAGGGGTGTATGTTAATGTGCAGCTGTAGATATGAGGCGATGTACAGCACATGTATTGATGAGTCTTCACTGTGTGTGAGCAGCAGCTGGGCTTACATATAAGGTCAGGGAATGTTAGAAACAGTCTAGACACAGCCACATGTAGAGCTAAACCCATCTCTTCACCCAATTACGAGCAAGCAGGTGTTGGCAGGTTTTGGGGTTCATAACTCATGAAACTGTTTATTCCATGCAGGAATGCTATTTGAGCCCTTTTTAATTCCAGGAGGAGGTGTGGGCCCTCTTCCTCTAAATATAGGCACAACAGTTGGCCCCTGCTCATGTGCTGGCAGTATGTGTTGTACAGTGTGCCAAATGTGATCTAGTGCTGGTGGCATGCGTAATGGACACTGTACCAATATTGAAAGAATGGGTATATTGCATGGTGGAGCATATGATGTCGGCAGTACAGGGACCAATGGGTGACGTTGGTTACCATTGGGTCGGTCTGCCTCCCAAACCAAGACACTGGTAATGGGTTGGTGGCTGTCCCAGGGTAGAAGCCCAGAGGGTGCCACCTACCACTGATCAAAATAGCATACATGTACATGGACTGTTACAAATTGGAATACACAATATAGAGGGAGTGGAGGGTGTGGAGGGAGTGGAGGAGTGGAGGGTGTGGAGGGAGTGGAGGGAATGGAGGGAATGGAAGGAGTGGAGGGAGTGGAGGATGTGGAGGGAGTGGAAGAAGTGGAGGGAGTGGGGAGTGGGAGGGTGTGGAGGGAGTGGAGGGTGTGGAGGAAGTGGAGGGAGTGGAGGGAGTGGAGGATGTGGAGGGAGTGGAGGGTGTGGAAGGAGTGGAGGGAGTGGAAGGAGTGGAGGGAGTGGAGGGAGTGGAAGGAGTGGAGGGAGTGGAAGGAGTGGGAGGGAGTGGAAGGAGTGGAGGAAGTGGGAGGGTGTGGAAGGAGTGGAGAGTGGAGGGAGTGGAGGGAGTGGGCAAACAACTGAGCTGCAGTCAAGGCTATGACTGGAGTGACACACCCAATGACTTGCTTTTAAATATAATGCATGTGAGAAAAACCTGGAACCATATCGATGTGATTTAGGGATATAGACACCCTGCAATGGGCACTATTGGGCCTAATGGCCCACGTAGGATTGGTTAGGATTGTTCATTGAACGCATCTGTACAGACATATATGCTTACATATTGGCCTTAGCAACAAGCACGCCTTGTCCATAGTAACCATAGTCAGCTTAGTATGCTAGTCCTATGACACAGAGTATTTCCTTGCATTAAACTTTACTACACATGTACCTAAACTTTACCTTAAAATCATGTGAGGTGAGGCTGAACTATGTGGGTGGAGCAAGGATTACTTTGCACCTGCCCCAACGTTTGACATGGCAAAATGATAACGTTCAATAATGGGTGGGGAATTGAAGGGTAATTACAGACAAACCATTGGGCCCATGTGTAAGCCCCAAAGTGTAAAATGCATGTGTCTTGGAACAACTATTTGAACTGGAATATACTAATCTGATCAAATTAAATAAAGTGGGGCGACCTTTCAATGCAGAATAAAATTATAAATGAGCAAAATCATTAATACTAGGATAAGTATTGCCCTACCCTCGCATACCTTGCTTGCAAGAGCAACAACACAGCCCACAAACCACGGAAATGAGTAGAAGACATTGAAATACAGTGCAACTTGGAGTGGAAGGCTAGTAACTATCTCTGTCCCTGAAACAAAATAAGACTCAAATAGCTTCTATAACTTCCATATTATCTACCCGGAATGAGATGCTGCTTCCTGTATATGATTTGATGGCTCGACTCTGTGCTGCTCTGTTCTTGGTTACGAATGGTGCTGGCCATGTTGTTAGGGAACGTTAATTAACAATTATTTATACTTGTTGCCATAAATCCAATTAATGCTCAGTACCATACGAATGTCCCACGTTTCCGAAGTACCCCGAGGGAAACCAAAATCTGGAAGGTTTTGGAAGGCACCGGGTTCAAAGTAAGGCATTTTATACCTAGCCAGCAAAGCGTACTTGCTCACGTGTCTATAACTTATAAGGCCTAGCAGTAGAATAGCAGTAAAACCCCTGAAGACTCCTTGGAAAAAGCGACAGATAGAACGAGAGGAAAAGAAGATTCTAAAACTTTACCAACAGGAGCTGAAGGACACAAAACAGAAGGAAAAAGAGGTGCAACTCCAAATGACAAGCAGGAGTGTGAGGGGTTAATGATATGTTATTGCAGGAAAAGAAGCAGAGAATAGAGGAGCACAAGGCGCGCAGAGAAGAAAACAGGAAAAAGGCAGAAATTGTCCAAAAGGTGCGTCTCTTTGAATACCACATAGCCACCACCGTGATAATTTTGTTTCCATTGCAGATCACCAACAGCAAGAAGTTGAAACGGCTGAACAAAAAACAGCTCAGAATGATTGAGAAGAGATAGATGGAGTATAAACACAATGTGTATTGTGAGTGCGTGTGTATGTGTGGTGTCAATCATCTTCATCAGAGTCAGGTGCAAGGACTTCTGAAATGTTGTGGTTTGGCAAGAACATGTCCATACCGAACATCAGTGACTTGTACTGTGTGTAGGGGACGTGACGGTTTATTTGCATTACAGAGTCATAGCACAAAAACCTAACCTTTTTAGCAGGAGGTGTGCCTGGTATGATTCCTGATTGGCTGAGCAGACTGTCATCGGCTACACTGGTGTCCTGATCACTCACTGTGTTATCCATAGCTACTTGAGGCTCTGACGAGAGGCAAATGAATAGACCCGAGCGGGTTTAGATATTTTGATTGGGTCACTCCTCTACTACCCCTCACCAACCCTCATCCCTCTACCTCTCACCAACCCTCTACCCCTCTGCCCCTCACCAACCCTCATCCCTCTACCCCTCACCAACCCTCATCCCTCTACCCCTCACCAACCCTCATCCCTCTACCCCTCACCAACCCTCACCCCTCTACCCCTCACCAACCCTCACCCCTCTACCCCTCACCAACCCTCACCCCTCTACCCCTCACCAACCCTCATCCCTCTACCCCTCATCCCTCTGCCCTTCTTATGGCTGTTACCTCTATTGGTATCAGCCACCTCTGCTGCCCGCTCTTCTTCCATATTCCTGTAACCCTTCCTGCAGCCGAGAAGCTCTGGGGCTCCACCCCTACTCCCTCCAACAACCCTTTGGGGCTGGGCACCCTCTTCTCTGTGGGGAATCCCCCAGAACATGCCTGCCTCACATGCATCAGTTCTGTTCTCCATCTCAAACAGGGCATCAGTGAGATCACCTTCATCCTGGCTAGCTCTTGGTGGCTCCTCGCCAGTTGCAACACGACTGCTGCCTGCAGTATCACAGCCCCCTCCATCTGCTTCTAGCATATCATAGTCATCGAGTAGCAGGGGGTCAGGGGGTGCAGGAATATTGATCTTGCTCAGGGGCCCTGGGGGTGCAGGAATATTGGTCTTGCTTAGGGTCCCTGGGGGTGCAGGAATATTGGTCTTGCTTAGGGGCCCTGGGGGTGCAGGAATATTGGTCTTGCTCAGGGGCCCTGGGGGTGCAGGAATATTGATCTTGCTCGAGGGCCCTTGGGGTGCAGGAATATTTATCTTGCTTGGGGGCTCAGGAATATCGACCCTGCTCATGAGGTCAGAGGGAAAGGCGATGTTGACCTTGCTCGTTGCGTCACCATCCCTCCCTCCCACACCTCTGGTAGCGGCCCTCTTAGGTGCCTGTGGCCCCTCCTCTTCCTCCTCCTCTACAAAGGAAGGTTCCGTTGCAGTGTGGCGAGGTCTGGAGCTCTCAGCTTCCATGTGCCTTGGGGTGGAGGTGGTGAGCACCTGTGAGGGTGTGGGCTCCTGTGCATCCAGCAGTGTGGCCAGGACAAAGTCCGCCTGATAGTCCGGACAGTCGTCAATACTGATGACAACCGGCCTAGTGTGTGTGTATGTGTGTGTGGTGTGTGTGTGTGGTATGTGTTGCATGTGTGTGTGGTGTGTGTTGCATGTGTGTGGTGTGTGTTGCATGTGTGTGGTGTGTGTTGCATGTGTGTGGTGTGTGTTGCATGTGTGTGTGGTGTGTTGCATGTGTTGCATGTGTGTGTGGTGTGTTGCATGTGTGTGTGGTGTGTTGCATGTGTGTGGTGTGTGTTGCATGTGTGTGGTGTGTTGCATGTGTGTGGTGTGTGTTGCATGTGTGTGGTGTGTGTTGCATGTGTGTGGTGTGTGTTGCATGTGTGTGGTGTGTGTTGCATGTGTGTGGTGTGTGTTGCATGTGTGTGGTGTGTGTTGCATGTGTGTGGTGTGTGTTGCATGTGTGTGTGGTGTGTTGCATGTGTGTGTGGTGTGTTGCATGTGTGTGGTGTGTGTTGCATGTGTGTGGTGTGTGTGTGTGGTGTGTGCATGTTTACATGCACATATTTACATCATGTTGAAAAAGACACAGTAAGATGTTTACATGTATGGAGAGGTGAGGAGTAGTGTAGCTCACCTTCCAGCAGTCTCGAATTTTAGGGACAAGGCATGGTTGATAGCCTCGGTAAAAAGCAGAACAGCCTAATGATAGTAGTAAAAAGAAAGTGTACACATCTGTTGCACCCATCCTCCTCACAGCTATCACCATCCCAATAGTTATCACCACCCACCTCTTCCTCACAGCTATCACCACCCACCTCTTCCTCACAGCTATCACCATCCTAATAGTTATCACCACCCACCATCCTCCTCACAGCTATCACCACCATAGCTATCGCCACCCAGCAACTCACTCTCAGCTCCTTGAGACAGAAGGTGATGGAGGCATTGATTCCTATTCTGTAGTCATCAAACTCTGCTGCAACAAGATTGATCTCCGAAACAGCCACCCTCACATTTTCTGACAGAAGAGAGTGGTGAGTAAGTGAAAGAGAAGGATGGGCGGGTAGGGGGCATCCAAAGGTTGGATTGGGGGAGGGGTCACTCTAATGTGTTGGCAAACCTCCACTGTCGTCTTCTGTGTAGCTACGAAGTCTTGCCTTGTCAGGCTCTGCAATGAGAGTCACCTCCTCCAGGTTTGGTGGAAAATTGGAGACAACATCACTCAGCACCCTAGGTACCAATAGGTGCATGAATAATAACTTATAATAATAGTAATAAGCAGTCCGATGTTCTAACTTCGAATTGCCAACTATTCTGTTGGGACAGAGGTCCTTGGAGTAAACGGCCTGTAGGGCCTCACACTCCTGAAAGCCTAGGTTGTGGGTCTTGACAATACCTGTGTGGATCATACAATAGTTAATTAATCCAATTTATGACATGACTAGGCTACTAACTTACCATGTTTGCAGTAGAAAACGAACACCAACTTGTTCTCTTCCAGGTTCAACGTGAGTGTGCAGTGGTCCACGGTTTTCTCCAGTGTGGGTAGTGCCCTGAACACCGACATGCAAGACTACAGAACAAACGAACGACGCGTCTCAAAGGTTACATCGAAGTCTGGCTAGGCCTATGCCGTCGCTAAATTCAACCTTGACGGTGATCTTGCACTTCAGTGTCTCGGCGCTTGAGGCGTCCCTCCCATCTTGATAAACGTGGAAAAACATCCTTTTGAAGGTAAAGCAGGCGTACGCAGACCGGGCCGGGTTCACCGTTTTCATTGCCAGCTACGAATTTTTATTCGATAGTGCACGTGTACACGGTTGCAGCGGGATACGCATATACTTACTCCATCACTCGTGGCTTCCAAGTACAATTCGTCTCCAATTTTAGAAAGGCATTGAATAGCCTTTCCAAAGGCTACAAGGGAGCTCAGTAATAGCTGCAAATAATCTCCTGTCTTTTACCTCGAATGTAGCGGCCTGGAATTACACACTTCATACAACAGCAGGATGTTATGGTGCGTTTGAATTAGAATAGGCCCGCCAAAAGTGCGCCAACCTCGAGCCACTCCCATTTTAGCTGCAAGATGGACTTAACCCAGGCGACCTTGAAGCGAATAACAGACGAGCTGGTCTCCTCTGCCGAGTGGAGAGAGCTGAACAGAGAATTCATGATGCAGCTGGAGCAGGCGGAATATCTGTGTGGTCATGGGGAGCTCACTGCCTTCTCGATGCTTTCCGGTCACGACAAGGTAGCCGCAGTCTCCAAGGCGACCAAGGCTCTAGAGGATACCGATGCGTACCGCAACATGAGGTCGAAGATGTCGTCGATGGTCGACCGCACTTTTTGCATCCGCGAGGGCTCGAGCAAGCTGTCGGGAGATGCCGCTAAGGACGCATCGAGAGCCTGCGGTCACCTTCTGGAGCGTTGGCCCAACCTCGTCAGCCACCTGAAGAGGTATCTAAACTACCCCTTGCCTCCTGAGATACGTGTAGCAGCGTGGAGGGCGCGGTTGAAGCCACACAGTGTCCATAACGACGCCGGGTTGTCGTCTTCTTCGGACGCACTCCTCGCGGAGCGTAGTGCGGAAGAGACGAGGCTGTGCCAGACGTGCGAGACGATACTGCGGTCCAAGCCGGTGTACGCAACGCTGTCTGATTCCATCGGGGTGCTCAAGGCAATGAAGGGGGCGGTACTCCTCTCGCACAGAGCCAACCCTGGGAACACCACAACTGATAGCGAGCTTCTCATCTGCATTCCGTTCGTGTATGCCAGGAGGGAAGAGCTGGGTCGGCACAGCCATGACTCTGATGGTGTGTTCTTTCACCTGGTGGCCGACATAGCTGACCAATATGAAACCTTCCTGAGGATAAGGCCAATGACTATGTCCACAACCAGTGAGACAGTGAGTAAGGGGTTAATGATGGTAGGGGTTAATAACACCGTTTGTGGTTATACACCAATGTGGAGTTAAAGAGCTGTGAAATGGTATTCTCACCTAGCCCCTCCCCCAAACAGCAACTATTATCTAGCCCCTCCCCCAAGCGACAATATTACATAGCCCCGCCCCCAAACAAAGCCCCTCCCACAAACAGCAAAAACATAACCACTCCCCCAAGCAACAACCTCACAAAGCCTGCTCCCCCTCTCTCCCTCCCCAAACAACTTGGAATCTCAAAACCCATATTTGCCTTTTCTGTAGGGAGCCAACGAAGCTTTGGACGAATTTGAGTCCCAGGTGAAGCGACTGCTCTCAAGCCAGGACCACGCCCTTCACCGCCTCCTAGCCACAGTGCTGCACCGCGAAGTAGGGCCATCCCGCAAGCGACTAAAGCACCTGATTCATCCATTTATTCAGAGGATGTTCGTTGGTATGCACTGGCCCAAGATGGCACACATCAATTTGTGATTTGCCTCGCACTCTCTCCCCTGCAGGAGATGTCTCCATGGATGTCCTCTGCTACGTGTGGGACCAGTGCTTCATTGGTATGGACACAGTGGGGTACCAATGTCTGCCATACATCACAGCCACGTGGCTCATCTTACTGAGGGAGAAGCTGATGACGTGCACCCTTGTAAGCTTACTGTGGCCTGGGTGTGTGTGTGTGGGTGTATGTGTGGGGGGTGGATGTGAGTGTGTGTGTACAGGTGTGTGTGTATGGGTGTGTGGGTGGATGTGAGTGTGTGTACGGGCGTGTGTATGTGTGTGAGGATATCTGTTATATGCACATTGTGTGTGAGGATATCTGTTATATGCACATGTGTATTATGTATCTGTCATGCGCATGTACGATGGACACATTTAGTAGCAACAGTACATGTTAGCATGCTGTGAACACAATAAATCTGCATACGTACATACATACAAACATACATGTACCCTCGTGTCTTTGTTACACAGTACAAGGAAGTTGAGACAGTGCTTATTGGAGAATCTGATCAGCTTACAGTTTGGCAGTTTCAGAAGGAGGTAAGGATGAGGAGGGAGGTGAAGAGGAGGGAGACAATTTTCTTAAATATTAGATATGTTATTTCTAAACAACTATAAGTGAGGCAGATAACAGCATGGCTTTGGAGATGCGCACCAGTCATTATGGGGTCCTTACCTTGTGCTCTGTTCCTCAGATGTCAAACAGATTTCTGTCTACACTGTCTGCCGTCTTACAACCAGGGGAGATGATGTCATCTGGAGAGGCAGAGACGAGGATGGAGGAGGGGTCATCGAGGAGGACCTCTGACCCTCAAATGACACCCACTGACACCTCAGAACATCGAGTGACCTCAAGTGATACCTCAGAGAGAGCTATACTGTAAGTCCATACCCACATCCTCCCATGCCCTTGCATGCATGGCACCCCCCCCCCCCCCCACACACACACACATACACCCCTTAGTACTAGGAGGATAACAGAGATGGAGAATGAACTAAGATTGAAGCAAAGGCAGCTGGAGTCTGCCTTGTCCAGGGTAAGCCTCTCCTCCCCCTTCCTCCCCATGTCACTTAGATGTCCAAAATAATAAATTGTAGGAGAGACATCGTGGTCAGCAGAGAGGAGAGGCTGTGGAACCTACACCAAGGGTTGCCAAGGCGACGAGGAAGGTGAGAGGCTTCCTACTGTTGTGATGGCCTTACATCTTGTGGGGGGGCCCCCCCCTCAATTCTGCATACAATGTAGTCACTTGGACCCATAGCTGAACATCCTGCCAGCAGACTATCTGAGGCAAACAGCTTGAGCACTGTGACCACACCCCTAGTAGAGAACACCAGGCAGAAGGTGGGGGAGGTTGGAGTGGAGGAAGCTGTACAGTTTTTAAATATTTCTTTTGTTTTGGGGCACAGAATACAATCCATAGCCAGTTATCAGCGACTAGCAGCTTCGCAGGTACCCGAGTGGCCCTTCTACCACCAAGAGGTGTGACAAGGTAACATACCCTCCCCCACTTATTGCCCTTTTAGTGCTGGACAACTATCCTCTAGTGTGTCTGAGAACATTGAGAGGCCAGCCGTCACATCAAGGCCCTTCTCTCCTACCCACTTGATGACCAAAGATGCCCAGGACATCTGGATAAGGATATTTGAGCGCTTCACGGAAGCTGCAAACTTATGTGAGCAAAACTGTTTGTGGTGACCAATCTCCACACTGAATATGTGGTGAAAAATCTCCACACTGGATGTGGTGATAAATCTCCACACTGAATGTGGTGATCTGGTGACCAATCCTTGTTTTGTTCACAGTATGTCACGGAGGGAGCAACGCAAATGCAGAGAGAGGCCACACCTCCAGTTAACTACAAAGCTGTGCCTATATGATTGTCATGTGTGTGTGAATCATTTGTGTAATACAACCATGGTGAGATGGTCAGAAGGCCAATACACATGGGGGGGGGGGGGGGGGGGGGGGGGGTTATGTGGTGTATTTCTACGTCCACTTAGTCAGTCAAACTATTCTCCTCGTCTATCGTGTGATGTACATGTACCGGCCCCTCCTTCCTCTCCCCCTGCGCTGCGCTGCCTGTCCTTCCAGGAAGGATCTCCACGTAATTCGCCGGTACAAGCCCCGACTGTCTGTTCATCCCTGCCAGGATCCACCCAGGCAGCTGAGGCTGCAGCTGCTGTGGGGCCACTGTCAGCTCATCTCCCGCCACAAAGCTCAGCTCGTCGCTCCTGCTGGCCTGGTAGCTGTGCAGGCCCCTGGCCAGCAGGAGCCCCTCCCCCTGCTGGTTCCAGGCCCTCTGCTGCTCAGGTAGGTCTTCTGGCTGGGCCACCTGGGACATCAGTTTCCATAGCAACCAGGGGACCCCGAACACCACGCCGAAAAACGTGAGCACGGGCCACAGGACAGGTGACCCTTGCGCGGGGTGCTGCTGGAGCTGGGCGGAGACCAGTTCCGCCCACGTGTCTCCCGCTGCGGAGGCGCGCCGTAGGCGGAGCCTGGCCAGCAGCCAGAGCAGGAAGAGGCGGAGCCTCCTGAGAAGGGCGATGCTGTTGAGGACGCTCCACACCTGGTTCCTCAGGGTGTCGAAGTGGTGGGCGACTCCCAGGAGTGCGCGGAAGCAGCTGTGCACTGCGAAGTAGGTGGACTCCAGCATCATCGACACAGAGGCCACCGCCCCCACAACGGATTCCACCGACTGAAACGCAGTTCTGGACCTTTCCTCTGCCTGGCGCACGAAAGCAGGTGGCGGCTGTTGGGAGGCTCCATAGCTGGTGCCGTACCCCGCTCCGCCATAGCTAGTGCCGTATCCTGAAACGCCGTAACCGCCACCATACTGGCTGTAGCCGCCTCCGTACGGCTGGTAGCCGTAGGAGGAGTAGCGGGACACGGGGTAGGAGGCGTAGGGCGTGCACGCACCCGGACCCGCGGAGGTGGCTGTGGCTGGCGGCCGCGGAGGGATGGCGGGAGCTCCACGGGATCCCTGAGGCTCCTCTGAAGGTTTCTCTGGAGTACCGTTTAAAGGCAAACTTCTCCTGCCTCGCTCCCACGGCTTTAGAGGCGTAGCCATATTTGTACCGGGTTAAAGTACCTTTTATAATTGCAATATTTTAAAATACATCAGTCATATGTACGTATTGAATGGTCATAAACGGAAATTAAACCGCTAAGTATGCGACCAGTTACAGCTAGCTCCATACGATACCTGCACAATAATCTCAGAACTACAAGCACTAACCCCCACAACGATTATGTATCCAGATGTTCCAATTACAAAGAAAAACGGAGTGATCACATTGATGAACAACACACAACAGCAGGCAGAGAGGTCAGTCCTTGTCAGACACAAGATCAAAGGTATCATCATCTTCAGCCATCTCGTCCCTCTCTAGCTGTAAGGAGAGAGGGGGAGTGTGGTCTCAAGTAGAACAGAAGGGGTTAAGCAGTCCCCCTTACCTTGGGTACCTTCACATCAAGGTCTTCCCCATACTGGATAGCCAGGTCCACCTGTAGCAGTATGTTGGCCACAGACTCCTCCTCACTGATGTCCAGTGCCATGAACTGTACCAGACTGTAGTCATCAATCTGTTATATATTGAATCAACCGATTTAGTTAACACTTAGCCAATCACTGATTTTAGTTACTAATCAGTGCAGTAATTATTGAAACTAGTTAGCTGGTAATTACCAACCATTCAATAGTTAGGGATCCTAGTGATGTAGCAATTTGCCTGATGTAAGTTCCAAGGTGTGGGATCCATCACAAGACCTCTTGATGGCTCTTTACAATGATGCAATGGCTCTTACAACTGTTGCAATTTGAATTCCCAAACACACTCCTAAAAGATCCAAAATTCCATAAATAGCTAATATTTGACGGAGCGGGAAGATCAATTGACTAAAGATAAAACTGGATTTTCTTTTCCTAATGATTTTGTCATTTAAGAGTGACAGGATTTGAACCTGCATAAACCAGATCCTAAATCAGACGTGTTTACCATTTTCACCACACTCCCCGCCCTCTACAAGCCAGAATTGAACTGACATAATTGTGGTTAACAGTCAAAAGCTAATGGCTCTTACCAATGATGCAATGGCTCTATCAATGATGTAATGGCTCTTACCAATGATTCCCAACGACTCTACCCAATGATGTAATGGTTCTTACCAATGATGCAATGGCTTTGTTTAGCTTGTGATACTTCTTGTTTGTTGTCTTGGAGAGCTCACTGAGGAGATCGGAGCTCTCAGGGTCCAGGTACCTGTGAAGGGGAGAGAGGGGGGAGGGAAGATGACAAGTGAGGTGTGGCAATACCTCTC
Source organism: Spongilla lacustris (assembly GCA_949361645.1). Classification (NCBI taxonomy): domain Eukaryota; kingdom Metazoa; phylum Porifera; class Demospongiae; order Spongillida; family Spongillidae; genus Spongilla; species Spongilla lacustris. Next base: position 773,592 of record OX442431.1, read on the forward strand.
ACCTCTCCAGCTCTTTCTTAGCCTTTGCATCCAGCAGGTCCACCTTGGAGAGCACATTGACATGGGGAAGCTCCATTGTTACCATGGTTGCAAGGGCAGTCATCACTCCAGCAAAAAATTTTGACGCTTCCACTAAAAACTGCGAGTCCAATAGGAACACCACACACAGCCTGAAGTTCAAACGGTTCTGCAGTGCGTCCACTATCTGTCGCATGGCTGGGATGTGTGTGTACAGCTCAATTTGCCCTAAGGTGAGGTCACAGCAATACTACAAGAAAGAATCACTACACAGTGAAACACACACATGCACACACACACACACACACACACACACACACACACACACACACACACACACACACACACACACACACACACACACACACACACACACACACACAACACACACAAAAAAGCCCACAAGTGTAATGAACCTGCCACAAAATATGAAATGAACAGAGACACATGAGAACAGGGAGGGGACATGTCAGATGGACAAGTGATATCCAAAAGTGAGGGGTGTCCAGATTGTGAGGGAATATGCAGAAACTCTCCTTTACACAAACTGCAAAAATGATCCAGTGTAAGGTTTTTCAATGGTTATACATAATACATGAATCCTGTAAGGGCCAGTGTCCCCACATATATCCCCTGCCACATACTCTCTCGTACAATGATTTATACTCTGCAAAGGCCCTCCTCCCCATTCCACAGTGACATCTCTAATACCTGGACAGTCGAAGATGAAGTAATCATCTTCACCATCTCCTAACTGCTCTTCCAGCCAATCTATGTTCTCAGCCAAGTATCTGGATAAACAAAAGAATATACTGAGGTATACAGAACTCAAGCAATTAGATTAGAAATCAGCATTAACCTCCAGCCCCACCCACTGACCCAGAATGTAGTTTTAAAAGGCATGGGAAGAGGCCAAACAGGTTGCCTACATGTATACTTTACTCCCATTGGTGGCTTTATCATAGGCTAAGTGTTTACCGCAAAAAAACAGACCATTTAGAGCCTTTACTCTGGTCAATTTGTGACCGTTGGAGGTTGCGAAAAATCGTTAACAGCCACAACTGGTGGTCCTTAGCTGAGACAGTGCTACTGGTGCATGTACATGTACAGGGTGTTCCACTATCAAGGAAAATCACTTATAAATCACTTATAAACAGTTAATTGTTGCTAAATGCTCTAATAATGTGGACTGAAATGCTGATGTAATATTCTAAAATTACTAATTCCAACACTTAATCAAGCATCCAAAAGCTTCATACCAACTTGATGAATTTATTAATAAATTCCAACCACTAAATCAAGATAAAATATCACTCATTTAATATTAATGTAGGGTGGATAGGTTAGTTAAAAGCCGCAAACTGTCTTTAATTAACTACTTCCGTTGAGAAGTTAATCTTGAGTTAAATATTTTCACCGTGTACTTGATTTAGGAGGGTTTTTGAGATTTTAAAACATTTAATTCTTAACCATTAATAATATTTCACCAGCACAGAACTTTAATGTCAGTTAACAAACTATTCAATTAATGCACAAACAATTTTCTTTTCTTTGATTGCGTAACACCCTGTATTTAGCAACAATGGGAAAAAAACAATCACGGAAACTATCATTGTATTCAAATAGATGTCGATGACCATGGAACAGTGATGGAAACAACTGAAATTTGTATTAAAGCAGAACTCTTCTTCCATTAACTACGAAAACACATGTTCGGAAGGAACACTGGCACATCTTAGCAAAATGTAAATCACCTGTGCTCCACCAGACCATGTGAAGAAAAAAAAATGACTGCGAATTAAGAAGTCGTTTCTTGAATTTCTTTGCACTCATCTCTTTACATGGCAGATTGAAAACTGAAGTAGTCTGGGGACCAGTGACCATACATGACCGGAAAAATATTTGTAGGTCAGCGTTAAATTATTTCTGTTTTGCTGCTGGTAGTTAATTACAAGCAAGTGTCATAAGGTGACTTCTAGCTTACCTGCACAAGTGCACCAACCAATAATATATCCCTTTAAGAAGGCATTATGAATTAACGTACCCATATAACGTAGTTTAATACCATCACCAAGTGGCCTTGGCTACACTACATCACCAAGTGGCCTTGGCTGCACTACATCAAAAGTAGTGATGCTGTTATGTGCGCACAGGCAAGATCTCAATAACAAACTAAACTGGTAATGTGTGCCATTGTACCTTGGCCACTGCATACCATAAGCCTGATAACCCATACTTTAATACCACATCCCTACCTAACCTATAATGCATACCTGATAACCCATATTCTAATATCATCAAGCACATTACTTCTAGCCAGCCATCACTAGCACACTACTTCTAGCCAGCCATCACTCACTCCATACAGAAGACAAGTCCTCCGTTTGGACCCAGCTTCAAGTCCTCATCCTCCATTACATCATCCACCTGGATTAGCTCACTGATATCTAAAGATAGTTACGTGATTTACACAAAAAGATAACATCTTTCTTCTTCGGTCGGTTACCAATCTCAACAGGATAGTCGAAGTACTCGGCTGCCGGGTCCAAGTTGACCACGTGCACCACTCTCTTCACGTCTTGGCAATACTTCGCGACGGTGCTGCAGTACGTGGACTATACGTGGAGCCAGATGAAGTGCTCGACGAAGTTACACTGAGTGCTTGCATGTCTGTCTACCTTTCCGCTTCCCGCCGGCCCCACTACCAGCTGTCCGTAGCGCATAATTTGCTGTTATTATTAGTTTGTAATGTTTAACCCTCTAGCTAGCTACTTATAGAGGCTCTATTAAAATTTATTATGTCCGAACCGAGTTGCTGTCTGCCTGATCAAGAGGCAGACGGAGCACTCATTCCCGCGAGGACCTGCGTAGGACGCACCCTGAGCATAACGAGAGGGGCGGCCAGACTCCTGCTGACCCTTCCCGTCAGACTCCTCGAGTGGTTCCACGTCTTCACCCTGGCCACGTTCAGTACAGTGCTGTTCTTAGTGGCCATGTACACTGTGGCCACCATGTCGTTCTTCGAGGTGTCCACGGTGTGTCTGAACACGTCCGCTGTCCTCCATCACTACCAAGGCACGTCAGGCCGTTACGTGCGTGTGGCTGTTTGAATAACACGTGCTTCCTTCCTCCCCCCCCCCCATCCTCTCTTCATTTCAATACTTATAGTTTACAGATTGTTCACATACGGCGCATTTCACTCAAGCACGTTCCACCTCGTCATCAACGTACTGTTCCTAGCCTCGGTGGGCAGGACGGTCGAAGGGAAGCTGGGGACCTGGTACCTTCTCAACGTTGTCCTCGTGTTCAGCGTCATGTGTGCCTTTATCCAAATGCTGCTCGAGTACGTCATCTCTTTCGTATACCCGCCGGTTTTGAACAACTGCTTGCCAGGATTCTCTGGGATTCTTTTTGGGATACTAGTTCTCGCGCTGGGCGTGACCAAGGGCAAGAACCATACGGTTTTTGGACTGTTCACGATGCCGAAGATGCTCTACCCATGGCTGCTACTCGTGGTAAGCTACGCACTGAGCTACTGGGAGTTCTCAGTGACAGCTAACCTGGCAGGACTCATCATTGGCTATGCCTGTATCCTCCTTGGCTGGTCTGCATCTTGTAGAGGCAGGGCTTATTTGGGTAGCAGTGCACCTTTTTAATAGTTATAAATGTGTTTGTGTTTGTGTGTGTGTGTGTGTGTGTGTGTGTGTGTGAAGTGTTACACATTTAATGTAATAAAAAGCCATGTACACGTTTGAATCATTCCATTTTTATTCTTACATATCCACATATAGTATTTTAGCTGAGTTCCTTGACTATCTTAGACATGCACGACTTCCTGAATATAGTGAAGCTGTCTCCAAACATGATCCTGGTACTGGAGCACTCTGAACTGTGCTTCTGGATGTCTGAACTCCCTGGGTTTGTGTACTATCCCAAGAATGCTCTGATGCCTCTATCAGGACTGAGCAAGAGGTTGAAGCGAACTAGATCTTCACATAGGCAGAGAAAACTTCCATTACAACTGTCCCTTGTAAGTTATCTTGTCAATCCATCAGCTCACTGTGAAGCAATTAACCCTTTTTTTTTTTTTTTTGGTGGGATCAGCTCTGTAATGAATCATCCCCATCCCAAGATAACACACCAGATGTGAGCCATGTACCTGATACTCCTCTGTGCTTTGAGGTACCAGGCCAAGCTGATGGACCTAGCCAAAGTGATGATGGTGATGGACCTACTGGGAGGCTCATTCATGTATGATGACTGCATTTCCTATGTGAAGCATATCTCCAATCATTGTTATTATTTTTAATGAGAGCAGAATGGCCAGCAGACTTAATCCTCAAACCTTGTCTGGGAAATGTGGGAGTGGTCTTCCATCCATCCATACCCTGTGAATCATTTAGTAATGCATGTAATCGATCTCTTCAATGTTTTATGTTTCACATCTATTAGACAACAGAAATGCTACTGCCATTTGTCTCAGATCACAATTGGTAGCTTATAATCATTTCCCTGGCTTCCTAGAGATTGATTAATGCCTACGACACAATATGTACCACTTTACATATCTATAGTTTTGTGTGTGACATTGGGTTTTAGCGTGACACAAACTGTACTGATCAATTGGTTGAGCTCCTTTTGTGTCGAACACCTTCCTTGACAGCCTATACTCACGCCAACAGTATGTAATTACAAATGACAATTGATATAGCAAGGTTTTCAAGCAATCAGTCTCATATTATGGTAGATGGAAGTGTAAGTGCATGCATGTGGCACTGTGCCACTACTGAAGGCATCTAATAAATTGTTCATATTTGGTTGTCCTCAACCTTATAATATACATTCAGCTTCAAGCAAACTGGAAGTTGAATTGGTATGAAGCTGCATCCATGCAGTGTCTGAGATTTGGTGATCAATATAGAAATTATTTTTTTGCCATCACATGCATACAGTACCGAAAGATTTTCCTCAAAAATTATTTTCCACAGAAAAGCATTATTTTTTGTGTGTTAAAAGTGTGGTGATGCTGCTTGTCAGACATATGTATGGCACATCATAGATATTAGAGTAGAAGTGAAGCTCGCTGGTAAAGTGGTAAGGAAACATCTAAAGTTACAATGCTATCCAACAGGCGGATGTACACATATTCGCAACGGAACAATACTTTGGGCAATTGGGGCTCTTCTCGGGCCTCCCCCCCCCCCCCCCCCCCACCTTATAATCTGCGCATGCGGAGAAAACATCATTAATACTTCATATTTATTTGGCCCACAATTCAAGATCGCCTGAAAAACGTGATTCGCACGATCGTGATCATCAGACAGCATAATGGCAGGTACGTGTACTATAAATAGCAATACCAGCAGGCCTAATGGTAGGTAGTAAAAGTAGGAGCCCACAAGGGAATTTAAGGGCGGGGACGCTGGAGACGAGTCCTAAACTTTAAGGATGAGATTATAATCCTGATATATATTTATAGCCAGGGGACCAGATGGCTGTCATTCTGTTTCAACTGTCAGTCTGGCGCTATACGATTTTTTTAGTATCCGAGAATGGCCGGAAGTACACTAGCACAAAAATAATACCGGTACATGTAATGTGTTTCCAAAAGATTATGGGAAAGGCAACGCTACCCATCTCTATCAATACTATCCTTTACTTGCATATTGATGGCATGGGCAACAGAGTTGGATAAGTGAGTAAGATCTTCCATTTGTCCTGGTATTTTATGGGCACGTGAACAATTACAGTGCTGGCTAGCAACAACGAAAAGCCACACTCGAAATATTCATCGTGGAGTTGGAAAAGCTGTTAATGTACATAACGCAACCATACCCCTTTCATTTAACGATATCGATCTATTTGGACATGGCTTCACCAAATGAATTTTACTGATGTAAGCGGTACGGTGCCCGACAGTTCATACGGAAAGTAACACCACGTTTATACGGAAAATAAAGCACATTGATTCATTGGCAATAGTGGCAACTTAAAAAAAACATTTGAGATAAAATCTAATCAAAACGTCTAGTGTCCAATTCTCCACTTCTAGCTATAAATGAATGTGCCTTTCCGTATAAACGGTCGGGCACAGTATGATTGCGCCAACAGCTTTCCCAACTCCACGATGAATATGCCTTATTTTTCGTTGTTGTGAGGTGTGACTTTTCGAGCTGGAACTTTCATAATGTAATTCATATGCATTTCATATCAACATAAATTTGGACATAACAATGACAGACACCAGAATAACTTTCCAGACCTAAAAGGGCAGCTTATTATTCAATGGATTTCACCAAATATGATATTACCTCGTGTGGTAAAATGAAAGAAAATAGGAGTGTACTTGTACAAGGGATAAAGTTACTCCAATCTGGACCACTGTTATGTCAATCATAATTCTGGCCCCCTGTATGCACAAGTGCCTGGGGACTTCGAGCGTATATATGAATATGTGGTGTTTGTCATCTAAAAAGCTGTTGCTTGTTAGAATAACTCATCTCAGTTCTTCGAATTCTTTTCTGAGCATATAACATAAACAATTGAACATTGTGACCTTTAATAGTCATATTAATACCACCTGGTTATTTGTATGAGTACCAAAGTTCCAAACCAATGCTTGGTTACACAATTACTTTGAACATCATTTAATATGGTTACCAAATCTGTGGCTGCTTGAAACATTCAATGCAGCGATAGTATTCTAATTATTTTAAGACGATTTGGGATGGACTCACTGGCTGATGCAATTGAAAGTGAAACTGGTAAAGATTTTTATCATCTGCACTGTCTATATATGCACAGTGTTTTGTGTGTGAAAAAATTACTTAGAAGTAAAAATTGTTGGGAAACACACACCCAGCTTTGCCACAGACATGCGTTTTGTACAACACAAGTTATAATTCTTACTGAAAATCCGGCATGGCTATAAAAATCCAGTACACAGGCTTACAAAATGGATGCCATTTGAGTGATTGGCTGATGTATTTCTCAATGCATAAATAACAGTGCACATTATGAAGTAATGGCATAAGCACATTGTAAATTACGGTATGCTGATCGCTGTAGCCTCCCCCTTTAGAAAAAAATTACAACTAATTAACTATACATTTTCTGCTGCTATTAGCGCACATGTTATGGAAATTCCAAAGGAAAACCTCAAACGGCGTTGACTCAGAATGAAAGTATCCCAGAAACCCAACCCCCCCCCCCTTCCCCTGCTCGTAGTTGGCCTATCGCAATGGTCCCCCTTTCAGAAATGGATCTGCCCCTGCCTTAATGTTCATATAATCATACATCAATATTGTACATGTTATTTGCACCCAAAGAATCATTACCATTATGGCTGCCTATCTTGAAGGCAGGCTCCTGGCAGAGCCATGCCAACATGCACAGAAGGTGGTACTTCATGTTTGAAGAACACACATATACACATACAACATACTCAATACACTATCTCATAATAAATTGTCCAATGGGCTTAGGCCTAGTATCACAATTCATCGTCTGGCTCCCTTACTGTACATGCTGTACTTTATAAATTACTGAATTTGAACGTGTACTTTTACTGATACTACTAAATGCTTAATCATAGACATACATGTATGCATGGGTGTACTCCAAATTTTATACCGATCTTATACACATATATTTGAACCACACACCATAGGGTTGACGGGAAGACATACCCAACCACCACTGCAGGATATAAGATATGACGGTAAGTATTACACAATACAATACCTGCTAGGAAAATATTTCAGTGGATATAGATTGTATCTTGAATAAAAGGTCACTTTACATTTCAATCCTTTGATCCAGTACTTTACAGATGATTTTGCACATTGGACCATCTATCATTATGTAAGGCACTGATTCTCTAATTAGCTGTACAGTTCAATGCAAAAAAATTTCAGTTACGTGTTTGTCCTGGAAAGTTATAGACTTTCTTGCACTAAATACAATGTAGGCAAGCAATGCTTGCATGGCCTCCACTACATGCTCATGTCCCATGGCCTCCACTACATGCTCATGTCCCATGGCCTCCACTACATGCTCATGTCCCATGGCCTCCACTACATGCTCATGTCCCATGGCCTCCATTACATGCTCATGTCCCATGGCCTCCACTACATGCTCATGTCCCATGGTCTCCACTACATGCTCATGTCCCATGGCCTATAATGTGATATCTGACCATAGTGATGTCTTTGTATGTAGATCGCATCTTCACAATTAAAAACGTACTGTGAGTAAAGTTAATTCCCTGCTACTTCCATCCTTAAACTTCACTACCACTCTCACTACTTCACATGCCTGCAATCTTTTATCTGCTGCTCCGAATATCTTAATACTAATGTCTCCCTCCATTCCGCTGGTAGAGATAGATCATCCTTAAGCCTGTTGGTGATATATATGATCTCTGGCTTAGTCCCACTGTCCGAAATGGTTCTCTTTGCTAGCATTAAAGTGAAGTGTTATCTGGGGGGGGGGGGGGGGGGGGGTGAAGAGTCGCCTTTGCAGTTTGTAGAATAATTGCATGTAAGAATGTATTTGGATCAGTCAACTATTTCGGTGACTTGATATTGATGGACCATATAAAGTATACATATATGTGCATGTTATATGATTTTGTTCAGACATTTGCACTTGTACTAAAATTTAGTTTAATACAAGTTTTCAATCATTGAAAGATTTTTTCAACAGATACAGTATAACACAACAGCAGCTGCAGGTTTTTATTTGGTGTAAAAAAAAAGTGGGGGGGGGGGGGGCAAAAAAAAAGTTATAGACACCATCCTAATTCTTTTAAAAGTCAAGGGGCAGGTCAACCCCCCTCCGCCTACAAACACGCCCATTTTAGAACACGCCCCTTTAAAAATCACTATGTAATGGACACAGGTTGCTCATGTTGTATACGTTGTCAGTACTTGTCACTTCAACGCTTGCAGCTGGAGACGTTGTTTCACTTGTACCGTAGAATATAGCCCACCCACCACGCCCCCCTAGTCTCTCGTGGCGGGACCCGTGCCATGCCCATCTATACAAATGGGTTTGTGGTACTGCAACAAGATTTTGTAGAGCAACAAGCATTACTAGTGTCGTTAATGATTCGTGGGGTAGTGCCAGTTTAAACAAAAACAGATGGGCGGTAAACACGTGAGCTCTTAACATGTGTATTCGTGACTTACTAACGTTAGTATAGCCTTTACCTTTACATTGCTTTGCGACGCTTTGATTAATATTGTTGTACTAGTAAATTGATGTCATCGCTCAGCCAACAACGCCCTCAAATCGTGTCTCAGTCACGTGATGATATGCTCTACGTGGACAATGAAATAACGTAATCAGGGGCGTCGGAAGGGTAAAAAATTCAGTACGGCCGGGTGGGGAGGGGCAACCACCCCCATCGTCTCGGGGAGGGTGAGGGGCACCTCTCCCAACCAGCTAGGGGGTGTCGGAAGAGCTGTAAGCTCTCCCACCGAGGCCTGGGGCTGAGCCCCAGCAGCCAACGCTTTTTGTAGAAAAAACTCAAGCACAATCTGCTCTAATTTATGTATAGCTATTAAGGGAAAACATTTGCAATGTGAGAGACACCAGGTGTTCTGAATAGGGCTACATTACAATGTTAATCGTGATCAAGCATTCTGCATTAATTTTCGTGTGTCATGGCTTACAAGAATAATTATTTACATTCCACATCTTCTTTAGAGAAATCCTTAATAGTAACGAATTCATTGCAGACAATGAACATATAAGGGACAAGTATTTGGGTCTGAATTTAAGGAAACTGATTTTTTGATATTATTGTCTGGGAGTTATGTAACTTTTAATATCGATAAGCAATAATATAATCATTAATGAGCCACCCCAATCGTCGAATCCTTTCGGCAGCTCTGCATGATTTGTAATGAGATAAGATGAAGTGCACATGTCGGTGTTTAAAACTGTACATGAGACAGCTCATTATGCAACTTACCATACCAACATGTATGAGAGGCTTTTTTATCTGATAGTTCTGTAATGTGGTATATAACTACAGTGATGTCTTTGTATGCAGATCCCACCTTCACACTTAAAAATGTGCTGAATGCTTTAAAAGATGTGGTGGAATGGAAGTCACTAGGAGTCCAATTGAATGTCAGTGGTCCAAAGATAGATGAGATTGATATTAATAACCGAGGGCAGGTGGCACACTGCAGACGTGCTCTAGTACAGTACTGGTTGGATTCAGATGTATCGCGCTCCTGGAAGAAGCTCATTGATGCCCTCAAGTCAATTCACAAATCAGTATCGGCTGAAGAAATAATAAGGACATACTGCCCAATGTACCAAGGTCAGCTTGCTTGCTAACATATACATGTATCAACTGAACATGTTTGCCAATTTGTGAAGCACGTGGGGTCAAAGCCGGCTAAAAGGATGCTAATTAAGAATTTGAAACATACAGAGGCTCTATAAAGCTATTAATTTTGTGCAACCAATTCGTACATTATTAGAGTGAAATAAAGAAATTGACAGTTGCATACATTTTAAATGTGGACAATTAATCAGAGGTAATCAAGAGTTACAGTAGTAACTATCATATAGGATTTGTGCTGTATCATTAATACCATTATAACTTTCCTCTTCATTCTAATTAATCAGTTTCATTCCTTCATTTTTTACTGTTGGGTACAATTAGTAACTGAACATCATCACATATTGAATAGGTGAATAAGAAGGAAACAGCATTAGTATCGTCAAAGAGAGTAACTCTATTTTCATGACCTGATACTAGGTCAATAACTATAACACGAACCCTATGCACATGCAAGACCATGCATGAGATGATTTAGTCTTGCTTGATTCATAGTAGTGCAGCCTGTGTTTAAACCAGGCAGCTTGAAATGAATCAAGCGTCATGCAAGCACTGCACAATAACACAAAAGTCTGGTCTGCTACGTATATACAGATTGATGGGGCCACCATGCGCCTGCATGCGCATGTACTTATACCATAGATATGTATCAAATATCTATGCTTGTACGTACGTGTACGCGCAATAATTATTATCGGCCAAAAAAGTGGGGGGCAGCTCCCCCCCCCCAGCTCCGCAGGCCCTGGTTATGCCCTGTCTTTGCACAAATTGGACACCTATGAACACTACAAACAGTAACATTCGATCATTCTGTTGCTGTGGTGCAACCTAAAGTGCATTTTTTTTAAATCAGAATTTTTTTCAAAAAATTTCTTTTTGGCAAAGACTTACAATACCCTGAAAAAACTAACAGCATATTCGTGATGCTCTCAATGAGCTCTTCAAAGTTGGGGGATGGTGTCTTCCACTTGGTTTATGCCCCCCCCCCCCCCCCCCCCTTCCCCCCCTCGCCTGCATGTACGTTATTATTTCTTACAGATGTATACTGTTAATACTATGGTAGGCTGTTATGATACAATATTGCAAAACTTAAAATTTGCTAACAAAACAATGAAATGTAAGTAGGCAGCAATTCAACCATTTGAGCCACTTATAATTCAATACAATGGGGCTGGGAATTCTAGAGCCTAAGAGATATTATGTGCAGAAATTTTATTTTAAAGTTAACACTGGATGGCACAACATATATGTTTAGCTATCAATTTTTCAGATGCAACACCAACAGCAATTCTTGTGTACACACATGCACCAGATCATGCATCTCAGTCCCATGGCCTCCACTACATGCTCATGTCCCATGGCCTCCACTACATGCTCATGTCCCATGGCCTCCACTACATGCTCATGTCCCATGGCCTCCACTACATGCTCATGTCCCATGGCCTCCACTACATGCTCATGTCCCATGGTCTCCACTACATGCTCATGTCCCATGGCCTCCACTACATGCTCATGTCCCATGGCCTCCACTACATGCTCATGTCCCATGGCCTCCACTACATGCTTGTGTCCCATGGCCTCCACTACAGGCTCATGTCCCATGGCCTCCACTACATGCTTGTGTCCCATGGCCTCCACTACATGCTCATGTCCCATGGCCTCCACTACATGCTCATGTCCCATGGCCTCCACTACATGCTCATGTCCCATGGCCTCCACTACATGCTCATGTCCCATGGTCTCCACTACATGCTCATGTCCCATGGCCTCCACTACATGCTCATGTCCCATGGCCTCCACTACATGCTCATGTCCCATGGCCTCCACTACATGCTTGTGTCCCATGGCCTCCACTACAGGCTCATGTCCCATGGCCTCCACTACATGCTTGTGTCCCATGGCCTCCACTACATGCTCATGTCCCATGGCCTCCACTACATGCTCATGTCCCATGGCCTCCACTACATGCTCATGTCCCATGGCCTCCACTACATGCTCATGTCCCATGGCCTCCACTACATGCTCATGTCCCATGACCTCCACTACATGCTTGTGTCCCATGGCCTCCACTACAGGCTCATGTCCCATGGCCTCCACTACATGCTTGTGTCCCATGGCCTCCACTACATGCTCATGTCCCATGGCCTCCACTACATGCTCATGTCCCATGGCCTCCACTACATGCTCATGTCCCATGGCCTCCACTACATGCTTGTGTCCCATGGCCTCCACTACAGGCTCATGTCCCATGGCCTCCACTACATGCTTGTGTCCCATGGCCTCCACTACATGCTCATGTCCCATGGCCTCCACTACATGCTCATGTCCCATGGCCTCCACTACATGCTCATGTCCCATGGCCTCCACTACATGCTCATGTCCCATGGCCTCCACTACATGCTCATGTCCCATGGCCTCCACTACAGGCTCATGTCCCATGGCCTCCACTACATGCTCATGTCCCATGGCCTCCACTACAGGCTCATGTCCCATGGCCTCCACTACATGCTCATGTTCCATGGCCTCCACTACATGCTCATGTCCCATGGCCTCCACTACATGCTCATGTCCCATGGCCTCCACTACATGCTCATGTCCCATGGCCTCCACTACATGCTCATGTCCCATGGCCTCCACTACAGGCTCATGTCCCATGGCCTCCACTACATGCTCATGTTCCATGGCCTCCACTACATGCTCATGTCCCATGGCCTCCACTACATGCTCATGTCCCATGGCCTCCACTACATGCTCATGTCCCATGGCCTCCACTACATGCTCATGTCCCATGGCCTCCACTACATGCTCATGTCCCATGGCCTCCACTATATGCTCATGTCCCATGGCCTCCACTACATGCTCATGTCCCATGACCTCCACTACATGCTCATGTCCCATGGCCTCCACTACATGCTCATGTCCCATGGCCTCCACTACATGCTCGTGTCCCATGGCCTCCCCTCCACTACATGCTCATGTCCCATGGCCTCCACTACATGCTCATGTCCCATGGCCTCCACTACATGCTCATGTCCCATGGCCTCTACTACATGCTCATGTCCCATGGCCTCCACTACATGCTCATGTCCCATGGCCTCCACTACATGCTCATGTCCCATGGCCTCCACTACATGCTCATGTCCCATGGCCTCCACTACATGCTCATGTCCCATGGCCTCCACTACATGCTCGTGTCCCATGGCCTCCACTACATGCTCATGTCCCATGGCCTCCACTACATGCTCATGTCCCATGGCCTCCACTACATGCTCATGTCCCATGGCCTCCACTACATGCTCATGTCCCATGGCCTCCACTACATGCTCATGTCCCATGGCCTCCACTACATGCTCATGTCCCATGGCCTCCACTACATGCTCATGTCCCATGGCCTCCACTACATGCTCATGTCCCATGGCCTCTACTACATGCTCATGTCCCATGGCCTCCACTACATGCTCATGTCCCATGGCCTCCACTACATGCTCATGTCCCATGGCCTCTACTACATACTCATGTCCCATGGCCTCCACTACATGCTCATGTCCCATGGCCTTCACTACATGCTCATGTCCCATGGCCTCATGTGTGTGTGTGCACTTAGGCTAGCATAAGTTACCAGGAACTAAAATGAATAAATTTTACTCATACTCATTTGGTCCCCTCATGTATCCAGCTTTTATAGTCCACCCAGATTTGTCCTAGACATCTGGTTGAACTGATTAGTTCTCTGGAGGTAAATATCCAGTGCACAAGCATTGCAAAATGAAGGTCATTGGTAAATTCGATCGTATTAATCAGACTAGATGTATAAATAATAATTTTGTATAATAAATGAGCAAAGACATACTTAGCTTGTAAGTGCGAGTTTGTACTAATGTGTTATACTACTCTAAACATTGTGTTGCTTCAATGATAGTGTGTTCAGTTTTATATGACCTGGCCATTGATTACCTCACGATAGAGCTTCATACTACAGATGAACATAACAGAGGATTAAAGGAGAGTCGTACTGCACCACTGCAAGGTGGTGGTGGAGGTGATGGGGGTGGAGATGGGGGCAGTGATGGCGAAGATGGTGTAGGTAAGTTTTATTCTAAATATCAGAAATCCCTTGTTAGTGGTTTACCATCTACAGCACTATTTCAGTGCATAGTTGCCAATCATTCCGGAACTTCTGGGACAGTCCCAGATTCATACTGTTGTCCCGGATGGCCCATTGTCCCGGAATTCTATTGTGGCCCGATCTTAGCCTGGCGTATGCCATGCTAAGGTCGGGCCAGTCACACACCCAGATTGTTAAACCACTCCCCTGTGATGAAATCCCATTAATGCTTGCGTGTACATGTACGATAATAATCTTGCGGAGCCCCACCCTCCCATCTGGAGCGAGGATGGGGCTCCACAAGACTGGTAGAATAATGAAGCTGTACCAGCATGGCTAAGTGTACATGCTGACGATGTGGATAGATGTACAGGAATAATAATGTAATACAGTGCCACACATATTTTAACCCTGTATGACCCTGGGGAAGCACTGCTTGTCCAAGTTTGCAAAGGGCACCACCATACACCTTCATGCAATATTGTGGATACACGTGCAATTAAAGCTGCAATTATGCCACCCTCCATTGTTTTGAAGAATTACATTTTGGAATTGTGCAAGATGAATGCTCAGATAATATAATAATTCGAATCTTATCCTTGTTGTGGCTATCAGTTGAGAAGACAACTGAAAAGAGCAGTTTCATGTTTGTGTGCTGTAGCAAAACTGTGTGGTTGCAAAACAAAAGGGGTATGCCCCAATCCTTGTACAAATGAAATCAGATATTTTATATACACATCAATGATGTGTGTCCGCCTGCATATTATTTATCCTGCTCATCCTTGTGGGAGATGTGATGTGTATGATACAAGTTGCAAGATTACTGTAAGATAGTAGAGTTATTAGGGTAATCGAGTTATGCATGGGACAACTACAACTTGCTGCCATAAGGCTCATTTCATAGAAAGAGATATTTTTATGATGTTGCAAATCCATGCTTTACTGTTGTGTTAGTCATGTGTGTCCATTTTCAACAACTTGTACCATGCTTCAAGACAGGTGGTTTCAACATAAGAGGTTCTCGCACACAGTGTTAACAAAGTCTTATCACTAATTGGTACCCCAAAGTTGGTCCAAACAGGTGACAAAAGAACCTCTTATGCAGAAACCACCTATCTGGTAAGGTCATTTGTTCTCTTCTTCATACAGAACATTTAAAATGATATAGAACAGAATAATTATCATTTTCAATTTCCTGTATGAAGAAAAGTGCAAATGACCTTATCAGAACCTACATGTAGTCCTTAGCAGGTTCAATGTAGGATTTGGCTTCTACTGAGGCAGGAGATGCATGTACATGAATGTGCGAAATAGAATCCAATGTGTGGGATGGTGAATCTGATTGGGGCAGCTGCTAGACAGTGCACTGCACTGCTGTGAATATGTGGATGGTGAAAGTGGTCGTGGAATCGGCACCAGTAATGACGGTGGCCATGCTGGTGTCGATGCAGCTATTAATACTTGTGACAACATTGATGTTTTGAGGGTAGGCAACTAACACACGGACGTCCTGCTTTAGTGCAAGCACAGAACTTGCATCAATCATTATCGCCATTGCAACGACAGTAAGGGGACGGACGCTTACCTTGCATTTGCGAACTTGTCTAATACAATGTAGCCTTTCAACATAATACAAAATGCATATTAGAAATCATTCCTAAATTTTAGGATGTCGCATACAACACAAATTCACATACACCAAAACAAGGAATGGTTTGCTTAGCAACCACAGCCCCTCAAAATATATACAAATCCATGTGCTAAAAAAGAAATATACCACATCATGTCTATACTTAGTAACGTCCATACTGAACTCCATATTATTGGTTCCAAATGCTTGCTGTAGTTGGGCAATCACAAATACAGAAATGGAAAGCACTATATCTTTGAACATGTAACGTACACATGTGCAATGCGGTTGCTCAAGGCTGCTAATACATTGAGGTTAGAGACAGCTAAGGATGCATATGTTAAGGATTGGGTTGAAAAGCATCTGGAGGTGTCCAAACACCTGGGTCTGTAAGTACTCATGGCTTTCTTTGTGACTCCATGTTGGGAGTCCACATGGCTTTTCCCATAACATGTGCCTGTAAAATATTGTTATTTTATGGTAAATTGAACATGATTAGCAAAACACCCGATCTCACTATTGCCACTATACCACGTAGAATCAATTGGACTTTCAGCAAGCATATTTGGATAGAGCTGTCGAATACCTACAATGTTATAAAACTGCCGACACATAGAAAGTTAAGACAACAGTGATAACACTCACTTGTTTCCACACATCAACTGACCTTTTCTCCACCATGCTGCTTCTGGATCTGATAAGATCTGTTTGGATAAGAAGTTTATTGTCCAGTCATTGATTCTGTATACTTCATTCTTCAGACCATGCCCACCTTTATGTATTTGCCAGACCAATTTTAAATACATGTACCATGCGTGAAGCTTGGAGGATGAATTTAATTTTGTACTTGCTCTTTAAATGCCATGCACTCCTGTGAAGTGCCACCAGAGCCTCGTCAGCTGGTGATATTTGTGTTTGTGGAATTATGATAATATTTATTATTATCAATATTATTTAGAATCTTGTATTACTACAAAATCAAGTGGTATTCTTTTACTGTATTTTCACATTTTCATCTACCACTGCCATTTTTGCACTAATTCATGGAAGACAATAATGTTTTTAACAACAACCATTGGAAATAATCATCTAAAAAATTCATATACATCCACCTAAAGTACATGTACCAAACTTGGACTTCCATTTAGTAGGCATGATTTTTCCTTGTAAACATATCAGGATTCATTGCGACTAAACTAACTACTAACAAATGCCTCTTTTACATCACCATCACTGTGCATGCACACGTGGCATAGAGATGTATCTTTTGACTAATGTGTATGGACCAAGCATGCACCTTCTATGTTCTCTCTGGCTGAGTGGGCTTCATAGAAATTAAATACACAACCATCCAAATGGACCACAGTAGCAAAGGACCGTATATAAAAATACATTTGGTAATTTGTAGGATTTCAGTTCAGTATAAAGTAAGGAAACAAGGAATTACGGTAATATTACATGCCTACATTATTTAGCAAATCTACCTGCTGGAACTTGCTAAATGTAGGTGTGTAATATTTATAAATTAATGAAATGTGTATAATTTCCGTAATTCTTACTTTGAATCCTGCATATTTCAATTAAATTATTATGTGTTGTTCAGTTCACTCATTTATCTAACTGTGTGTGTTTGGGAGTGTGATGCATGTGATAACAGAGATGGGGCCTGGTGGGCACCGTTTCAGCTTGAGGCAATACTAATTAAATAAAGTTAAAAGAGTTTTAACTAAATAACTCCCTTACATAAATCTCCAACTTGGCAGCAAGTTCAAAACTTGCTGGATCTAGTGCTTCCGCATAATTGCTAACATTATGCTGCAATCGTGACAAAGATACAATACAATAAACCTCTTATCCAAGCAAATCTTATCTTATCAGATCCAGAAGCAGGAGGAAAAACGTTTAAGGTTCAAATGTGGGAACGAGTGAATGCTACAATGTATCTCAGTTGCCTGAGCTTTCAAAGCGTCTGTGCTTGACTACAATGTAGGTATTGTACGGCTCTATCTAAATGGCATAACAACATATGCCAATAATATTACTTTTTAAAATCACTCAAGTTGTTTCTTCACGATTTTGTACGTTATTTACAAAATACTATGACAGCACACAAGGGCTCAGCTAGCAGGCCAGCTGGATCTTATCAGGATAGCCCTAACATTCTCCCTCAACTTCGGGTTACTCGGTAGAAGAAAAGGAAGTTGCAAGAATAGCCCAAAGTGTGTGGAACTTGGGTGGGAGTGCATTCCCCTGACTATAGGAGACATATGGGGATTGGGGAGAGTAGGCCCAGGAAACTTTCAACCTGATCAGCAGGAGGTTGGCAGTGGGCTAAGCCTCCAGTGAAGCCGGGGTGAGGCAGGACATGTATGGGAGACTAAGCCTGACCTTGGTGAGGGAGAATGCTAGGGCTATCCTGGCAAGATCCAGCTGGCCTGCTAGCTGAGCCCTTGTGTGCTGTCATACATATATATCCTGTGTTTTGTAGATAACTGAAGTTATAGTACTGAGGTTTTGCCTGTGTATGAACTGTGTGGTTTTATGATGTGTTTTATATCAATCCTTTTAAAAAAAAAACAACCAGAAGATACAAAGAAACTATATGATGAAGCTATGAGAAATGGATATGTTGACCGAGAAATTATTAAATGTCTTATCATTGGAGCAGCAGGGGTTGGAAAGACTACTCTCAAGCATCTCCTGCTAGGCAATGAACCTCCTGAGAAGCGTGTTAGCACTGGTGTGCTGGAGAACCCTGTACGTGCAGTGTCCATATCAATGGCAGGGGAGTCTAGTAGTGGTTCATGGTGTAAGGTGGAGAGTGATGAGGAGCTGATGAAGATGATTGCAGAAGCCATAAAATCAGGGAAGGTTCCAAAGAAAAATATTTCAGTTGGGTCACAACAAAATGATGCCGTGGCTGAACATAATGATGATATCATGTTACCTGCCACTGACATTGAATCAAGTACAGTGAGACCAGCTGATGTACACATAGAACCTGAATATAATGTGAAAAGTATTCATAGTGAATTTATTGAAGCCATAAATAACTCTAAAGGTACATGTATATCATACAAATCTGCAAATTTTAGTGTGGGGTGGTTGAAAACTGGAGTTTTTCAGTGCATCTTTTCTCAAAATTAGTATAAGCAAGGTTTTCAATATGCAATTATCTTTAGCCTAGCTTTTGCATATTATTTCGTATATTTGTGTCAATGATGTTGAAATTATGAGGGCAAACATTACAGTAATGGAGTACATCAACTTTAGCGCATTTAGTACTAAATATTGGTCTAAAAATACATCAGTAGCCTACCACTTTTGAGAAAACCTCTTTGAGAGCATTCAAAACTGGTCTTACATTTGTAAAGGGTAGGGTAAAAGTTATTAAAATCTGTACCACAATCTGTCCTATGGTTGATGCATAATTTTTATCATAATATGTATGTACAATCGATACTCAACGAACTGGTGATTGATGGTGTCTTTTTAATCATTCAAAGGTAGTGAAACATTTCTGTCCACAAGGTGGATCCACTTCATAGACAGTGGAGGCCAACCTGAGTTTCACGATCTACTCTCACTGTTTATCCCAAACACATCTGTTGTGATATTTGTTTTCAAATTATCAGAAAGTCTGCACCATAAACCTAAAGTGGAATATGTTGGCTCAACAGGTCGTATTGGAGACCCCTGTGATTCATATCTGACACATAAGGAAATCCTGGAGCATTCCCTAAAGACCTTCCATGAGCCAAGTGGTCAAAACCCTACTATTGTGGTGGTTGGAACACACAAGGACTGTGAACAAAAGTTAGAAATAGAAGATTTAAAGAAATGCTTGAACCACATGAAAAGTAGTCTAGTTCACTTTGGAAGTGAACCAATTGCTTAAGTGGACTGCTTGTCCCAACATGGCCAAGAAAGAGATGACATAATGGAAGGCATCAGAACTAGCATAATGGAAGCAGCAGCTGATAAAATCAAAAGCCAAAAGACCCCCCTTGCGTGGTTTGGCCTGGAGATGGAACTTAAGAAGGCAAGCAAGCCAAAAGCTGGAATACTTAGTATTGATGAGTGTAAAAAGCAGGCCGATAAGTTTCCATTTTTCAAAAACAACAGAGGTCAGTTTGATGCAGCCTTACAACACTTCATAGAACATAACATATTTCTTCATTACCCTACAATACTTCCTGATATTGTATTTTGTGATCCTCAAGTGCTTCTTACTGAGGTGACCCGTATTGTGCAGCACCACTACATGCTGAAGAACTCCAAAACACCCAGACGTGGGGATATGATAAGCTTTGTAGAAAATGGTTATATTTCTACTAACATTCTAAAAACTATCAACAAAAAGCATCACAGTACTTTAGAACCAGAAGTATTTGTTACACTTTTGTCTCAATTAAACATAATTTCAGCCCTTGGAAATAGTGGTTTTTATTTAATGCCAGCACTGCTATCAAATACTAAAAACCCTGATCAAAAGATCATTCCAATTACTGGCAAGGAAACCTTCCCTCCACTGTGCATTGTCTTTGATGGTGGCTGTGCTCCCAGTGGATTGTTCTGTTCACTTGTGGCCCATCTGCTAAAGGATTGGGAACTATGTATGATAGACAACACACCAAGCTGCTGTTTTCACAACTGTGTTGCCTATGTCTACTGTGGGGAGACTATAGTTACCTTGATGGACCTCTTCACACACTTCAGGATATATGTCCAGATACCTCCAAATGATGCCCCACTGAAATGTCAGAGTATCTATGGCATAGTTCACACCTCCATCGATGCTGTGCATAAAAGGTCCAAGCTAAAATATGTAGATGCCATTCTCTGTCCTTCACATCCAGAGCAGAACCATGTGGCCAAGTGGTGCTCACATCCCAGAGAATATTATCAGTGCACAGTTGATAATACCAAAAGTGGGCCTATACCTGAAGAATATGAAGTTTGGAAGAAAACTTTTCGTGTGATTGGTATGTATTAGGCTAACATAACCAAATGATTGTACAATGCCCAAAACATTCCCACCACCATATCCAGCCATGTACATTGTAACTAGATAAATATTGTGTAATTAATAAAATGTAAAGTTCGATGTTTGTGTTGCTGTTCAGTATTGAATTCATTACATTTATTAGTATGTCAGGAAGGTAATTGGATACAAGACTCAGTATGAGGTTCACTGGTTATTGTTGTTGATGGGAATGTATGTTAACATATTACCACCACCACTCCCACCATCACCACCCTTCATCCTCACCACTACGCCACTCCACAACTATAATCACTATTAACTGATTCATTTTTTAATTTGCATTTTGTAGTTCGTAATTATTATGCTGCTTAATCACCACAAAGATTTGTTTGAAACCCTCCTGATATATCATATGTAATGTGTGGAGCCATTTACCTTTTATAATGTATTGTGCTCGTTCTCAGCCCCAGATTCCATTGCTCCATCTGAACCATCAAATAGTCATGTTACCATATCTATGCAAGGTATATGCTCATGGTCTGGCATGATGGTAAATTGTGATATAAACATGTACCCACATACATGTAGATGAAAAACCAGTTTTGAGAAGAATTCATACATTGAAAATTGAAAATTGGCGTGGCGTTGGATTGGAATTAGGAATGGATTATTACTGCCTGGATGTCATTACTCGAGATCACTCACGTGATCACAATAGACAAAAGGTAGAGATGCTCAGTAGGTGGCTTGGACAAGACCCCAATGCCACATATGGAAAACTAGCCATGGCACTGCTAGCAGTGGGTGAAACAGCTATTGCTAACCAGCTGGCAAGGGACATTGGTGGGTGATATGGTGATCTGTTGTATTTTATCTACTGCACACTTTGTAAACAGGATTTGAACTGAACAGTACTGCAGCATGCTCAGCTTCTAATGTTCTACCTCAAGACAGTGTGGTTATTTGTAAGTATGACAAATAAATACACATTCTGACTGTATGATGATTTTGGATGTATGTATATATATGGGACAGTTTCCGAGAAAATTGCGCTTCGTATATAATTATAATTATATACGAAGCGCAATTTTCTCGGAAACTGTCCCATATATATGGGAAAGTTTACGAGAAAAGGAGTATTATAAAAAAGTATAATAAAAATGCATTACATTTGATTTGCTATAACTTCCGAACAGTTAACGCTATCAACTTCCTATTTTCAACACTTCATACTACACCATTTCTCTATGGTAAAATACATTTTTGAGTCTTGCACTTGCTCTATATCAGTATTGCAACGTTAACGTTCGATACCCCACTGGGTTCAACCCCGCCATAACTTTCGGTAGGAGTAATCAATTCGCTTCAAATTCGGTTTGTAGGTAGAGAGGTCCTATACCTATCGATTTGTTCTGTTCGCTGATTTTTATGCCATCCATTACGGAGATACAGTTGAACAAACTACGTGCCCATTTTCGCGCTCGATTCGCGCCAATGATTTGGGCAAATTGCGTTCCGCTCAATGTATGGGGAGGCGGGGATTATATCATTGGCGCGAATCAAGCGGGAAAACGTGCACGTAGTTTGTTCAACTGTATCTCCGTAACGGATGGATAAAAATTAACGAACAGAACAAATCGATAGGTATAGGACCTCTCTACCTACAAACCGAATTTGAAGCGAATTGATTACTCCTACCGAAAGTTATGGCCGGTTTGAACCCAGTGGGGTATCGAACGTTGCAATACTGACACGGAGCAAGTGCAAGACTCCAAAATGTATTTTACCATAGAGAAATGGTGCAGTATGAAGTGTTGAAAATAGGAAGTTGATAGCGTTAACTGTTCGGAAGTTATAGCAAATCAAACGTAATGCATTTTTATAATACTTTTTTATAATACACGCTAGGTCCCTTTTCTCGTAAACTTTCCCATATGGGAAAGTTTACGAGAAAAGGGACCTAGCGTGTATTATAAAAAAGTATTATAAAAATGCATTACGTTTGATTTGCTATAACTTCCGAACAGTTAACGCTATCAACTTCCTATTTTCAACACTTCATACTGCACCATTTCTCTATGGTAAAATACATTTTGGAGTCTTGCACTTGCTCCGTGTCAGTATTGCAACGTTCGATACCCCACTGGGTTCAAACCGGCCATAACTTTCGGTAGGAGTAATCAATTCGCTTCAAATTCGGTTTGTAGGTAGAGAGGTCCTATACCTATCGATTTGTTCTGTTCGTTAATTTTTATCCATCCGTTACGGAGATACAGTTGAACAAACTACGTGCACGTTTTCCCGCTTGATTCGCGCCAATGATATAATCCCCGCCTCCCCATACATTGAGCGGAACGCAATTTGCCCAAATCATTGGCGCGAATCGAGCGCGAAAATGGGCACGTAGTTTGTTCAACTGTATCTCCGTAATGGATGGCATAAAAATCAGCGAACAGAACAAATCGATAGGTATAGGACCTCTCTACCTACAAACCGAATTTGAAGCGAATTGATTACTCCTACCGAAAGTTATGGCGGGTTTGAACCCAGTGGGGTATCGAACGTTGCAATACTGACACGGAGCAAGTGCAAGACTCCAAAGTATATTTTACCATAGAGAAATGGTGCAGTATGAAATGTTGGAAATAGGAAGTTGATAGCGTTAACTGTTCGGAAGTTATAGCAAATCAAACGTAATGCATTTTTATAATACTTTTTTATAATACACGCTAGGTCCCTTTTCTCGTAAACTTTCCCATATATATAATTATTATGTGTTCTGAACAATAGTGATTGCAGCTTGTTACCATGCTAGGCACTGTACTATCATAGGCCCATTATATAGTAACACGCCGAGTTAGAATTGTATACATTTCCAGGTAACTATCATGAGCATTTCAAATTGTGTTGTGTGTATCATGGTATTGACTGAGGTCTACCTAGTCAATAATCTGCATTTGTACAATCTCACTTTTCAAGCTGTGTACTAATTTGCTCCTCCATGCCTAAGTGAGTGCTGCTCCAAAGTCACAGTGTTCTGATACATTGTAGCTTCTGCAAGATGGCAGCTCAAATTTTGATGTTATTGCATTTTTTTCGGGTCCCTTTAGTAGAATTAAATGCAGCCACTAGTTTTTTGATCATCTTCATCAGATTGGCTGAATGAGTTCTTGCAACTGTGAATGATAATGGCCTCCAATGTAGTTGTATTCATGTCTACAGTTGACATTGAGCGTATCACTTGTGCAGCCCCTACTATTCACATGCAGACTAGGAAATGGATGTCTTTCACAGTTGTGTCAAAGTCTTCTGATCTGTACAGACATACTACTCAAGGTTATTAGGTGTAATGATATGTGAGAGCAAATAATGATCGGGTTACCCAGAGCAGTTTGTATGACTTTTAGACAACAGCTAAAACATCTGGCAAGTTGGTTTGAAGCAATGTATCAGGAAAGTTGGCTTTCTGGATGTAGCACATTGTTGGACCAAGACTGCAGGCTGCCACTTGATCTAATGTATGGATCCAGTCTTTTACAATTGGTTGGGGTGTGCATGCAAAATCTACAGAACACCTTCCAAGATGACTGTAGTGCCTTCAGCAAGGTGCTTATTCCTGCTATTAACAAGTTTTGATTCAAATTTCTAATCCTGATCTAAGCGCAACTGTTTGTGTGGAGAAAAATGTAAACATCTTACACTGATGTGACTTCTTGGTCTTTAACGGCATATACCTCTACCCATTTCATAAAGTGGTCAGGCTCATGCAGCTACCAAATATACTTACAACCATCTTGTGTTTATGTTAGAGGCCCCATGTTATATGCGATCAATTTGCATTGGATAACCAGCCTGGATAGTGTACATTTTTTCCCTTCCTGGCTAGAGAACAATTGTCATTTTTCTAGAGGCGCAAGTCACGCACAATCCACTCCCATATCTTGTATGTCCTGGCCAATAGAACCGTTCCTTTATCTAAGATAGCACATATTCCTCTACCAGATGTTTACATGATAAATGGTGTGGTCTGACACATGTGGTCTTAAGCTAAATTGTTGCATCAGAACACACTATATCATAATTAGTACAATCCATATATCACATTGGTATCAGTCTTTCATGTGGTAACGTATTTTCTTTATATATTCCTCTTTACAAAATCTCCAGATCCAGACAGTGGGGGAAGTCTACCACAAAGGCAGCCAAAACGTAAGGATATTCTTTCTGTAGGAAATTTTTCATTAACCTTAAAAGAATGTATTTTAAACGTTTTGCAAAGTTGAACCGTAATCCTATGAACAGGCCATTTGGAATATTAATTTAAACACTTTGCTGACTAGAAGTATTTAAACATTAGAGTTGTTGAACCCTACCAGTATTTAATTCTGGGACAGCCGCACAGCTTTGGT
This sequence comes from Spongilla lacustris, assembly GCA_949361645.1. NCBI lineage: Eukaryota > Metazoa > Porifera > Demospongiae > Spongillida > Spongillidae > Spongilla > Spongilla lacustris. The sequence continues at coordinate 799,101 of OX442431.1, forward strand.
ACTCATAGTTATAGTCACCACTTAACCACAACACTAATTACAAGTCTGCTGGTGATATTTGGCTGATAGACTGGAGAGTACAATTTTCATTAGCTAACTCATTAATAAATATTTACATCAGGCCATAGTGTATGGAAGGTTTTGAGTTTTCCAAGTGTTTCAGAATTGATGGAAACAAAAATAATTTGTTATCACCATCTAATGTTGCTTATTAATCTAATCAGGCATGGTAAAGCATAACACTGACGAATGCAGCATATAATGCATTTGCTTTGTCCGCAGAACCTTCTGAACCAGAAAGTAGTAGGCAAGAGAGAAGGAAAGGATTGTGTAAATTGTTATAGAATGTATATCATGAAATAATGTTATTTTTACTTGTGACTGCAATGTGCATATGTTTTTCTTTTTGTGCTATAATTACATAATCTGTAATACGTGAATAAGTCTCAATGTGTGTAATATTGTGCACATGAAATACAGCTGTGCATACTTTATCACTGCTGTGTAAAGCCAATTGGAGGAACAAGTTCAGATTCTATGTTATAAAACATGACAGAGAGTCTGGTCCAAATGTAAATTATTACATCGGCATTAAATCAGATTCTTTTTGGGCCCACATTGGTTTGACCTACATGTAGGGCAAAGACCATACATTTTTTTGTCTGTTCATAATGAACCGAAGATGCCTTCCCCACGGAGTAAGGTACATGACAGCTAACCTGGCAGGGCTCATCATTGGCTATGCCGGTATTCTTCTCAGTTAGCTGTCATTGGTAGGATCAGTCAATGCAATGTAAAAAATTACGACATGTATCTGACCAAAAAAATCACATTTTAGTGGCATAACATTATTGCTTCATTCTCACATGCAGACCATGTTAGATATGACAGACACAAGGCAATGTTTTATGCATTAAATAGGGGTATTTCATGCACCAATTGCGCAATGCAATTAGAGGAAGATTACATTATATAAGGTTAGGGAGCATTAATAAATTATGTCACATATCAGACCATCACAACCATCACTGATGTCTTCTGACAAAACATTCCTTGTTCCTCACCAGTGACCTTATCTTGATGATGTCACAAGCTATACCATTCTTAAAGTACATGTGTACTGCCTATGAAACAAATTACACAATCCTATCTATGGGATGTTAGAACCAGTCTTATTTTAGGTGTGCATGTTTATGTCCATGAGGTGGGAGTAGGCCTATATTCTTAATAACTTACCCATCTGGCTATTTCCATGTCTTTCCGGCTTCCATTCCTGTGCTTATGGAATGCACAACATCTTAGATGACCAATAGTCAGAAACCAAGGGGTAAGCTTTCTTTGATCCCAGTTCATTGTATTGTTATAATCTTGAGCATTGACATGTTCTGAAAAATTATAACTCGCACGGTAATTTTGTATGCATATGTATGTGCTATTTTGAGCCGAAAGGATGGTTGCTGGTCTCAGAAATTGAACCAAAGCATGATAAACTATATTCACGAGGATCATTTGTAGGATACTGTCTGATTTCGAGACAACTATCGGCCCTAGGCTTTGACACCTGTTGATTAAACACAGTCATGGATCGTATATGAGCACAGGAGAATTTAATAAATGGAGGTTATACACATGTACAGAATGGTAGTCAGCAAGATGGGGCTGTGTTCCAGCCTTAAGTCTGTGTATAAAAAGCTTGCTTGTGTTCATGTCCCATAGCCTCCACTACATGCTCATGTCCCAAGGCCTCCACTACATGCTCATGTCCCATGGCCTCCACTACATGCTCATGTCCCATGGCCTCCACTACATGCTCATGTCCCATGGCCTCCACTACATGCTCATGTCCCATGGCCTCCACTACATGCTCATGTCCCATGGCCTCCACTACATGCTCATGTCCCATGGCCTCCACTACATGCTCATGTCCCATGGCCTCCACTACATGTACATGCTCATGTCCCATGGCCTCCACTACATGTACATGCTCATGTCCCATGGCCTCCACTACATGCTCATGTCCCATGGCCTCCACTACATGCTCATGTCCCATGGCCTCCACTACATGCTCATGTCCCATGGCCTCCGCTACATGCTCATGTCCCATGGCCTCCACTACATGTACATGCTCATGTTCCATGGCCTCCACTACATGCTCATGTCCCATGGCCTCCACTACATGCTCATGTCCCATGGCCTCCACTACATGCTCATGTCCCATGGCCTCCACTACATGCTCATGTCCCATGGCCTCCACTACATGCTCATGTCCCATGGCCTCCACTACATGCTCATGTCCCATGGCCTCCACTACATGCTCATGTCCCATGGCCTCCACTACATGCTCATGTCCCATGGCCTCCACTACATGCTCATGTCCCATGGCCTCCACTACATGCTCATGTCCCATGGATGTGCAGTTATTATTTTAAAATAATCCTATGAACAGTTGTTGCTTGCCTATTTTTTAAGGTGTAGTATAACTGTGTTGATATCAATACAGAGACTCAATTATGGAAGCATGGTATAAGATGATGCATTTATATCATTTACTTTGTTTGAGCAATAGACAGGTTTGATGCAACCACTTTACAGCCAATCAATGACAACATCTATGCCTGGAAACAGAATCTTACTTACTTCATGTTAGGTTGAATCCTGTGTTCTTATGGTGGCGGAAACATATGGAGCTTTGGGAAAAGAGGCCTCAGCCATCTTGTTGCTCCAGGACATCTATGGCCGGTTGTCTGGTTCACACAAATGCCTTGGCTATTCTCTTGAGGATAGCATCAGTAGTAGACATTAAATAGATGCTTAGTTGTTTAGTTCAGTTGTGTATATATTATTAAAAATGTACAAAATAAAATTTACATCACAATACATAGGAGTGTGCACATCTCAGTGAGAGCCTTACATTTGCCGTGGTAAAAAAGTGATGATGGTCAGTTGAGAAGCCAGACAGGAGAAAGTAGATTGTGCCTATCTTCCCCATTTCCCAACCCAGCTCTGAACATTTGGGGTCATTTGCTCTGTGCTTCCTGGCCTTTGCCTCCTCTGCTGCAGCTCCTCAGGCATGCTAGCTGCTGTTAGGATCCCTGTGATGACTAGGGTAGCATGTTTTGGAGTCTCTTTCCCAACTGAGTGCAAGTACATTTGCTTGCCAGGTATAGCTTAGGTCATTGCCCGAATCTACTCTCACTCCAAGATCGGCATGATGGCATTATTATTATTAAATCCATACACCACTTATTATTTACCACACATATAGCTCTGGTGTTATCTCTAATAAGAGCCAGATAACTTTGGAATGGGACCAGCCCATTCTCACTGCAAGGCGATTTGCTATCAGAGACAAACATCGTCTAGCATCATTAATATGTTTCAATTACCAATGGGATGAATGCTCATCGAAGTTTTTGGCATTCATATGCATATAATTTATGTTATAACCGGCTATAATAAAATTTAATGGTTATATATACCTGCAGACTCTATCATGTCATTCCTGGGCAATCCTAGCTTACCACTCGCCAACCAACTAATTGTTCTCCATCAGACAATTTTTCTCCTTCTGAATTAAACAGAGCCTGATGGTTTACTACCACATCATTTCAAGGGATGAAAGATCGTATTCTTGGGCCTTTAGATGGAAATGGTTAGAATTCCCTTCTTGATTTTACTGCTTTTGGTAATCATGTTGTGAAGGGTAAAGCACCTGTCTCTGTTCTTCCCCTCTTAACCTGAAGTACTTGTTGCACAGTACCCCTCCGGTCCCACCCCTTCATCAAATTCATATTGGAAACGCCCCTCACCGAATTCCTCCGTCTGAGCATCGCTGGGCGCGGTTGTAAGCGCGATGAGTACACTGAAAGCGTTCGACAGCTTGTACGATCATTTGAAAATCAGCTTAACAACGGACGATGTAATAGGAAGTTGCTTTGCATGTCACATCATAACAAACAGCGAGCGCGAAGCCGTACAAGCAGCAGGGACAGCAGGTCATAAGGCGGCTGTACTCTTGGATGCTGTCAGGAGGTCGATAATAATTGATCCCTCCAGTTTCGAAACATTTCTCAACATACTTAGCAGTGAAGCAAAATACAATTCTCTTGTGCGACAAATACGTAAGTTATGTAATGCTGTAAACAGTTTCACACCCATCTTTTGAAAACATAGGTAACAAAGTTCAGAAACTGACGAGTGCCAAGCAGAGGCTAGGTAAGTTTACCTTGATCTAAGTTCATTGTACTGTTAATCATTGACATATATGTGCTGCTCAGAATCAAAACATGACAAACTATACTCAAAGATGATTTGCTGGATACTGTCAGATATCCAGAAAACCTTACAGTACCCTAGCCCTTGACACCTGTTGACTAAAATCAGGCTCATACAGTAGTGGATCATAATTCATATATTAGTACGGGAGGATTTTATAGATCCCTTGCGTCATTACAGGAAGGATCAAAACATATTATAGTAACTCGACTATCAATTTTAATCTGTCATAATCCAACTCGACTACATGTACACTTATAAAAAAAAATAGGCATGCACACTGCTGTGGGTTACATTTTATATATCAGTTATCACACATATTGCTTTGTACCAAAACTTGTGCGTTATTTAGAGATTTGTGTGTAGACGACAACAATGGCATAAACATACGCGTGTACTATAATCGTAAACACACAACAACCCATAAGCATTTGATTTGGTTCCACGTGCTTGTAGTTATGAATAGCAAATTCTAAATAACGCAATATGGCCAATAATGTTTTTGATCCTTCCTGGGATGGCACAACGAGGGGTCTGAGGTTACATGAATGTACATAATGGTAGTCAGCAGCAGGTGGGCAAGATGGGGCTGTGTGCCAGCCTTCTGTGTGCCAGCCTTCTGTGTGAGCTCAGAAGCAATATGCAAGTAAAAACATATAGCCGAACTTGACAAAAAGCTTGCATGTGTTCATATTGTCCCATGGCCTCCACTACATGCTCATGTCCCATGGCCTCCACTACATGCTCATGTTCCATGGCCTCCACTACATGCTCATGTCCCATGGCCTCCACTACATGCTCATGTCCCATGGCCTCCACTACATGCTCATGTCCCATGGTCTCCACTACATGCTCATGTCCCATGGCCTCCACTACATGCTCATGTCCCATGGCCTCCACTACATGCTCATGTCCCATGGCCTCCACTACATGCTCATGTCCCATGGCCTCCACTACATGCTCATGTCCCATGGCCTCCACTACATGCTCATGTCCCATGGCCTCCACTACATGCTCATGTCCCATGGCCTCCACTACATGCTCATGTCCCATGGCCTCCACTACATGCTCATGTCCCATGGCCTCCACTACATGCTCATGTCCCATGGCCTCCACTACATGCTCATGTCCCATGGCCTCCACTACATGCTCATGTCCCATGGCCTCCACTACATGCTCATGTCCCATGGCCTCCACTACATGCTCATGTCCCATGGCCTCCACTACATGCTCATGTCCCATGGCCTCCACTACATGCTCATGTCCCATGGCCTCCACTACATGCTCATATTATTACTTCCTACGACATAACTTGCCTTCTATTAATATTTAAGGTGTGGGGTAACTAGGCTTGAATAGTGATAATCTAAGCGGAAACAATATAAGACTTGTATAGAGTAGGGTGCAGCGTTTTCAACTATACTATAGATACTGGTGTAACAGGAATATATGTCCTCCTAGGAATACGCGTCCCCCCTGCACAATTATTCGTAGGAATAACTGTCCGCTTTAGGAATGTGAGTCCTCGTACGATTTTAAGAAAGACCTGCACCTTAGTGTGAAGATTCGTAGCATAACTAGGGGTGGATGCATGCAGGATTCAGTTGTGAAACGTTATATGAGCAGTGGGTGCCTATTAGCCTTCCGTCCACGACCCAGCAGCACACTCATTTTTTGGCATCATGTTATATAATATAACACCATGCCAAAAAATGAGTGTGCTTGAATACAATAGATGTAGTTACTTGTACTTGAGGTTACATGCAACTCATCCCATGGAGTCTTTTGAGTGTGCTAGTCTTCTTAAATCTGTCACTTCATGCCACTTGTTAAAGAAGAGGGCTGTAGATCGAAGGATGCTTATAAACAGTAGATGGATGTCTGAACAGCTAACATCTGTTTTTGCTATGAGTATTTCTGTTCGTTATTATGCATATGCTTAGACTAGATTACATGAAAGTACAGCACTCTTCAGTTCTGTCAAGTTTGAGTACAGTGTTTTCATGTCTAGTTACCTGTACAATTTAAGATCCCTTACACGCATGTATAACATTATCCGCATATTTCGTAAAACAGTTCACAAAATGATCAAATGAAATTGATATTCTTATAGGTAGGAACCATGCCAACCAGTTTCGTGCGGCATGAGGCTGGGTTTGGGAATGCCATATTATCATTACAAAGTTAAAGGGAATATTACATGTATTTATATGTTCTTGGAGGATTCCACCCCATGCGGGCATGTTTAAGTATTTTCAGGATTGAGCGCTTGAACATATTATAGGCCATGGGTCGGTATGGGGGTGGGGCAGTGGAATGTTACCTTGTTGGAGGGGGGAGGGAGGGGGGAAGGGGACACTTCTTCTTAGTAAAACTACAAGCCAACAAGGGGCCGTGCAGGTTGGAATTTAAGGGCCGGGACTCATAATCAGGAGGCCAGTGCTAAACTTTAACTGTGAGCTTGAGATTATAATCCTGATAAATATTATCCAAGGGACCAGATAACTGCCATTCATCTGTCAGTCTGACGGGCTAAATGCATATATCAAACTTGTTCATCATTAGTATTCGAGAATGAACGGAAATACACTAGCACAAAATAATACATGTACAGTCAGTGACATGTGTTTGCAGTGTTTCCAACAGATTATGGGAAAGGCAACGCTACCCATCTCTATCAATACTACTCTTTACTTGCACATTGGTGGCATGGGCAACAGAGTTGGCTAAATGAGTAAGATCTTCAATTTCGGCATTTCTGTCCTGGCCTTGACAGCATTTTATGGGCATGTGAATAGCTGTGGGCAATTATACGCTTTCATAATTTAATTGCTGAATTTCATAAACAATGGACATAAACAACCATACATGTAACAACTAACAAGCTTTGATGGTCCCCAGACTAATATGGTTATGCATTATTGATTAACTACATGTAACTTTCCAATCCTGAAAGGTAAAATGAAAGAAAATTGGAGTGTACTGTAGAAGGGTTTTACAGTTAAATGATAACATACAAATAGACATATAAGGAAAAAATATACATGTATACAACACTTAATACATAGTACACTTATGCCAGAAAATGTATTGCTCACTGAAGGGTAAACCAACACCATCATCCATACCAGTCCCAGACCTCCGTTTTTTCCTGCGGCCTCGAAAGCCATTTTGGCCCAAACCCAGCCCGCCACGTCACCCAAGGACTTTATAAACTATTTTTTTCAGCCAACCGCTTTATCAAAACATTTGCTTCGCAACCTAAAAACCCATCTACTCCCATCTACTGAAACAACAAAGTTGCACACCTTGTTTGAACAGATTCTAGATATTTTTTCTTCTTTTGTTCAGGGATAAAGTTGCTTCAATCTGGACCACTGTGTCATCAATCACAATTTGGGCCCCCTGTATGCACAAGTGCTGGGGGCTACCTATGAATATGTAGGGTTTGTCATCTTTCCTTGTTAGAACAATTGCAACTCATACCTGATTCTTAGCCATACCTAACAATTTTTGAAAAAGCTTTTCTGAGCATCTGACAGTAAACAATTGTTATGACCTTAGTCAAATCAATACATGTACCACCTGGTCATTGCATGAGTCCGATGGATTGGAGCTAGTTATTATGACAGTGGGAGGAGGTTAATATAATATTATATATATGGAGTGGTCACAGTAAATTTCCCCAAATCAACATGGGTCAGTGTCCAAACAAATGCTTACACAATTAAAATATACATTGGATATGGCTCCCAAATCTGTGGCTGCACATGTTTGAAAATTCAATGCAGCGATTGTATTCTAACTAACTATTTGGTATTAATTGTTCACCCCTCAGATGCCACACCCAGTATGGTGGAGTTATTATGTTTTTCTGATAGAAAACGAAACATAGTTGTAGAGATTGGAGCAAAGTATGCTACCTTTGGTATATTTCTACTGGAAGATAAGACTGGGGCCATTGTGGAAGCTTTGGAGATGGAACATCATCAGAATGCTGAACGTATCAATATGGCCATACTCCAACAATGGCTTCAGGGAAGGGGTGTGAAGCCTGTGACCTGGTCAACTTTGGTGACTGTTTTACAACGGATTGGGATGGGCTCACTTGCCTATGAAATTGCAAGTGAAATTGGTACAGCATACTGTACATTTTTATTATCTACACAATAATGTGCAGATTGTGTTGTTGTGCAAAATTTACTTAGAAGTATGATAATGATAATGATTTATGTGCACATAGTGTACACAAAGGCAAGTAATGGCATATGTAAATGCACTAATATACTGCCCAGTACTAAAATCGGAAGCATGTTGGGACACCCCCCCAGGTTTACTGCAGACATTTGTTTTGTACAACCAACACAAGTTATAACTCTTACAAAGTAATCATGGCTGTAAAAATCCAGTACATAAGCTTACAAAATGGATGCCATTGTTTCATTGGAGTGCCTCTACTACATGCTCATGTCCCATGGCCTCCACTACATGCTCATGTCCCATGACCTCCACTACATGCTCATGTCCCATGGCCTCCATTACATGCTCATGTCCCATGGCCTCCACTACATGCTCATGTCCCATGACCTCCTCTACATGCTCATGTCCCATGGCCTCCACTACATGCTCATGTCCCATGGCCTCCACTACATGCTCATGTCCCATGGCCTCCACTACATGCTCATGTCCCATGGCCTCCACTACATGATGTCCCATGGCCTCCACTACATGCTCATGTCCCATGGCCTCCACTACATGCTCATGTCCCATGGCCTCCACTACATGCTCATGTCCCATGGCCTCCACTACATGCTCATGTCCCATGGCCTCCACTACATGCTCATGTCCCATGGCCTCCACTACATGCTCATGTCCCATGGCCTCCACTACATGCTCATGTCCCATGGCCTCCACTACATGCTCATGTCCCATGGCCTCCACTACATGCTCATGTCCCATGACCTCCACTACATGTTCAGGGCTCAGCTAGCAGGCCAGCTGGATCTTGCCAGGATAGCCCTAGCATTCTCCCTCAACTGTGGGTTACTCGACAGCAGAAAACGAAGTTGTCAAAAATGAGTGGAACTTGGGTGGGAGTGCATTCCTCTGGCTGTAGAGACATATGGTGGTTGGGGAGAGAAGGCCCAGGAAACATTCAACCGTACCAGCAGGAGGTTGGCAGTGGGCTCAGCCTCCAGTGAAGCCGGGGTGAGGCAGGACATGTATGGAAGACTAAGCCTGACCTTGGTGAGGGAGAATGCTAGGGCTATCCTGGCAAGTTCCAGCTGACCTGCTAGCTAAGCCCTTGTGTGCTGTCATACATATATATCCTGTGTTTTATAAATAACCGAAGTTATTAGTAATGAGGTTTCGCCTGTGTACGAACTGTGTAATTTTATGATGTGTTTTATATCAATCCTATTTTTAAAAACAACCAGACGATACGAAGAAATTATATGATGAAGCTATGAGAAATGGATATGTTGACAGAGAAATTATTAAGTGTCTTATAATTGGAGCAGCAGGAGTTGGAAAGACTACTATCAAGCATCTCCTGCTAGGCAAAGAACCTCCTAAGAAGCGTGTTAGCACTGGTGTGCTGGAGAACCCTGTACGTGCAGTGTCCATATCAATGGCAGGGGAGTGTAGTAGTGGTTCATGGTGTAAGGTGGAGAGTGATGAGGAGCTGATGAAGATGATTGCAGAAGCCATAAAATCAGGGAAGGTTCCAAAGGAAAATATTTTAGTTGGGTCACAAAATGATGCCGTGGCTGAACATAATGATGATATCATGTTACCTGCCACTGACATTGAATCAAGTACAGTGAGACCAGCTGATGTACACATAGAACCTGAATATAATGAAGAAAGTATTCATAGTGAATTTATTGAAGCCATAAATAACTCTGAAGGTACATGCATATTGTACAAATCCGCAAATGTTAGTGTGGGGTAGTTGAAAACTGGACTTGGACTTCAATCGGTTTTTGCATCTTTTCACAATACAAAATAAAAATTACTATAAGCAATTATTTTCAGCCTAGCCTTTGCATATTTTGTATATTTGTGCCAATGAAAATATGATGGCAAACATTACAGTAATGGAGTACATCAACTTTAGCGCATTTAGTACTAAATATTGGTCTAAAAATACATCAGTAGCCTACCACTTTTGAGAAAACCTCTTTGAGAACATTGAAAACTGGTCTTACATTTGCAAAGGGTAGGGTAAAAGTTATTAAGATTCCAAGTTGAGGGGTGGGTGTTTACTGATAAAGATTTTTTTGTATCACGGCAATGAAACAAATAATTTCTGTACCACAATCTGTCCTATGGTTGATGCATAATTTATGTCATAATATGTATGTACATTTGATACTCAACGAACTGGTGATTGATGGTGTTTTTTTAATCATTTAAAGGTAGTGAAACATTTCTGTCCACAAGATGGATCCACTTCATAGACAGTGGAGGCCAACCTGAGTTTCACGATCTACTACCACTGTTTATCCCAAACACATCTGTTGTGATATTTGTTTTCAAATTATCAGAAAGTCTGCATCATAAACCTAAAGTTGAATATGTTGGCTCATCAGGTCCTATTGGAGACCCCTATGATTCATATCTGACACATAAGGAAATCCTGGAGCATTCCCTAAAGACCTTCCATGAGCCAAGTGGCCAAAGCCCTACAATTGTGGTGGTTGGAACACACAAGGACTGTGAACAAAAGTTAGAAATAGAAGATTTAAAGAAGTGCTTGAACCACATTAAAAGTAGTCTAGTTCACTTTGGAAGTGAACCAATTGCTTTAGTGGACTGCTTGTCCCAACATGGCCAAGAAAGAGAAGACATAATGGAAGGCATCAGAAGTAGTATAATGGAAGCAGCAGCTGATAAGATCAGAAGCCAAAAAACTCCACTTGCGTGGTTTGGTCTGGAGATGGAACTTAAGAAGGCTAGCAAGCCAAAAGCTGGAATACTTAGTATTGATGAGTGTAAAAAGCAGGCTGATAAGTTTCCATTCTTCAAAAAAAACAGAGGTCAGTTTGATGCAGCCTTAAAACACCTCATAGAACATAACATATTCCTTCATTACCCTACAATACTTCCTGATATTGTATTTTGTGATCCTCAAGTGCTTCTTACTGAGGTCACCCGTATTGTGCAGCACCACTACATGCTGAAGAACTCCACAAGACCCAGACGTGGAGATATGATAAGCTTTGTACAAAATGGTTATATTTCTACTAATATTTTAAAAAATATCCACAGAAATCAGAATTGTGTAGAACCAGAACTATTTCTCAAGCTGTTATCTGAACTAAACATAATTTCTGCTATTCATACGATTGATTTCTATTTAATGCCTGCACTATTATCAAATACTGAAAACCCAGCTCTCACAGTGGCATCTATTGATGGCAAGGAAACCTTCCCTCCACTGTGCATCTCCTTTGATGGTGGCTGTGCTCCCAGTGGATTGTTCTGTTCACTTGTGGCCCACCTGCTACATTCAGAGGACTGGAAATTATATATAAAGAGTGGCACACCACGTTGCTGTTTTCACAACTGTGTTGCCTATATCTACGGTGATGAGACTATAGTTACTTTGATGGACCTCTTCACACACTTCAGGATTCTCATCCAGAGCAGAATCATGTGGCCATGTGCTCAAAACACAAAAGTATTTATAAGTGCACATATGATGAGGCTGTAAGTGGGCCTATACCTGAAGAATATAAGATCTGGAAGAATTTTGTGATTGGTAAGCTGTGTTTGTCTGTGTTAAAATAATCATTACATTGCTATGCATTATTATTGTACGAATGGTTATTCTTTAAAATCATTAAAATACCAAACATGGTCACCGTATAAAAAAAAGGAATGAAATATTCTAACATAATGATATTGTGTAGGTCCATATGTAAATATATATATATGCACCAGAAAAATGAATGTATCTTTTAAATTATTTTGCAAGGGTGTGTATACAATGGCATGCTTTTCTGGTTCAACTTAATCTCAGTCTCCCTGCTATTGTCACTTTTGTATGTGCACGTTTGGTGCAACTAAATTGCATTTCATCTCAAGCTTCGTCATCTACATTAGGTGATCAAGCAAGTGTGCATCAGTCATCATCAAGTCATGCAGCATCAGTTGAAGGTAGTAGATTGCAAATAGTGTTTTTAAGACAAATGGCTGATTGATATGTAGATTATGGTTACTGTTTATGGGGAGGGGGCTCAATATATTGTGTGCTTTGTTGATTGATCAATATATCTGCATCCAACAGCTGATTTGAAACCTACAGTGAGTGAAATCGAAATGGAGTTAACACGAGTGACTGAGTGGAAAGAGTTAGGACAGAAATTAAATATACCAGATGAAGTACTAGCTAATGTTGAGAGTGACACAACATTGACTAATATGAAGGCTCGCAAAAGAGCCATGTTGAAGTGGTGGTTGGACAATGACCCTCAAGCATCTTGGAGTTTGCTGGCAGGAGCACTAGAGGGTACCCATGGAAACCTTGCAGCAACTATTCTTAATAAGTACTGTAGTATGTGACTTTAAGTTCATGTAAAGTTGAAGGTCTTTGTATGGCATACCAATATGCGCAGGTAGTAGAACAATTAATTTTGAAGTATGTACATGTATACATATTTTTTGGACTGTATTATTGTTGTGCACTTGTGAATAATTGTGAAGCCAAGGAAGAGGTGTGTGGGAAGGGGTGGGGAGGAGGAGGAAGGAATGATTTACCTCTCACTGTGAGCACAACACCATTGCTGCTCCTCATAGGAAGGGGATATGTCCACATATATTCCTCTGTACAGTGGATGCCAACATGACCAGCTGCCATGCACGACCAACAGGTGTGTGTTAAAGGCCACTAAGGGTTTAGGAGTTTGGTAACTTTGGTGTAAGTGGTGCAGGGAAGGAGGGGAATGGTTAGCTTGGTGGTCCTGTATTGTACTGCACCTATCCAACTGACCAAGGATCCCTAGGGAAGGCTGCATGTAATGATTATATATATAACTAGCTACCACCTGTACGTGTGCCTTGAATTTGTCTTATGTACAAGTAACACACACACACACTCACACACACACACACACACACACACACACACACACACACACACACACACACACACACACACGATACAGCATGTCTTTATTGAGCCGCAAATTTTATAAAATTCAACTTTGTACATGTGCATGCAAGTATAGCCTTCAAGGTTGTACCAGTATAATATATTATGCCCTTGTCTCTCTAACTCAACTCAAAGTTAATGACTATATTCAGTTAAGTTAAAAATACTTTGCAGTTATACTGATAGTCATTCACAGTTGTATCAGTCGTATATTACAATAATCACAGATTCCCTGACTAGATTTACGTGCCATTACATGCATCCCTCCATTTTTTTAAGCTTGACCGGCTCCAGTTTTGTCAATATATTGGCCCCCAAAAGCCTGTCTTGTACTTCATCAGGTGGTGGAAGATGGTATATGCATCTTTCAGACCAGCTCCCTATTGTCCATGCACATTCTAAAGTTCACCACTTTTCTTGGGAACATATACACTGCAAGTGCTAGCCATGGACTGCTAGCTGCTCCCTCTGATGATATTCTTATCTAGCATCTGCAGTTGATCTGATGTTACCATTTTCATTCTATACTGAGCTGGTATGTGATGAGCTACATCTGTGTAGCCATTAACTTGCATCAGTTGCATGCCAGTACTCGTCAACCGCAGCCTGCAGTTCTATTGGAATGTTGTATGATGGCTCTTCATGTGCACCAAATCGTCGCGTGGTACAGCAATTTCATCCATCGGATCATTCTCCTCCGGATCACTCCAGTCCTGGACTCCTCGTAGCACGTGCATATTGGCAGTGTCCTCTTACGAGTCTTCTTTACTACTGCTTTGATCAAAAACCACGTGTACGATACAAAATCCTGTGGTTCAAATATATTCATGTGTTTACAGCAATTGTCGGTGCTTCCCCCGGCTCGTTTACAGTGTAGCTAAACTGAAGCTTCATTGCTGTCGTGATGCGGTGACGGCTGGCTATATAGTGGCTAAGGAATGGAGGGCTACGTTACTGCCGTATGCAGCGCACATCCCGACGCCTTAGGGCTGGTTGTCATCGTCGCCAACAGAAGGGGCCCGCTACGAGGACAAGATGTGTTGGCAAACGTCGAGACTGACCTGAAGAACATAAGCGACGCATTTGAACAGTTAAGTTTTGCCGTCATCCAAGCCAAGGACATCAGCTGTGAGAGGATGGTAGCGCTGCTTCACGCCGTCGCCTCCTACCCCGACTACCCGCTCTCGTACAGGAGAATAGCTGTTGTCTTCGCCGGCCATGGAGTGGAGGGAGCTTTGTGTGCCCACGACGGAACGGTACCCATCAAGGACATCATAGACCAGTTCCAACCAGCCTGCTGCCATCCCAGCATACGAGGCATACCTAAGCTTTTCTTCATCGATGCTTGTCGCGGGGATCAACGGATGGGCGTGACGGTTGCTGCGCGAGGCGGTACGGCTGTCCCGTCGAAGGTAGTGACGCAGTACGGCAATAGTCTAGTCGCTTACTCCACCATGGCCGGCTACAAGGCCTACGAAGTCGCTGGAAGGGGCGGTATGTGGATGTCCCATTTAAGTAAAAAGATATTGCAAGACAAGAGCATACTGGACATTATTACCGACGTCAACCAATCTATGATGGTCGAGTTGCAGAAGATAGATTTCCAGCACTATCCACAACAGCCGACGTGCGAGAGCAATCTCAACGAGACGGTTAATCTGTTTCGAGAGTGGCAAGTGCAGGAAGGATATAGCGGCGATGCAACGGCCACTAACACCATACATGGTAAAACGTATGTTAGACACACTCCGTATATGAGTATGCGGTGTTGGTCAATGTGATGAAGCCTCCTCATTAGTTGAAGGTCTGGGTGCACTGGTTCAGATTTGAAAGTATTACATGTATCTTGCCTCCATCATTAAAACCTCATTCTGCATGCTAGGATGTTACCGCATCCCCATATGGACCCTCCCCCATCAAATCCTCTTCCCCCTCCATATGGACCCTCCCCCAGCATAACCTCTTCCCCCTTCTTATGAGCCAATCCCCAGGTTCTTCCCATACCATCCTCCTCCCCTTCTTCCCCACCGCATTTCCTTCTCTATTAACTATTCCATACATGTACAAACCCTCGTTATCCATCACTTACCACCAATCTCACACAGCAGCTTCTCCTAAAACTGGACCACGCCCCTCCCAAGCCATGCCACACAGCACTGAAGAACGCAGCAGTAGAACAGTGCCTGGTGGAAGTAAGGGGGAGGTGCCTGGGGGTGGGGCCTGGCTGAGGTAAGGGGGTGGTGCCTGGTTGAGGTAAGGGGGTAGGGTGTGTGGTTCATATTTCAAGTGTACATTTTGTGACTGTGCTAACACAACATCTACAGTGACAATGGATGAGGACCAGCAAACATTGAGCACAGAGCAGCAAAGGGTACCAGGAGAACAACCACAGCTAAGAGAACGCATACCAGCAGGAGGACATCAGATATCAGGTGACCAGCACATTAGTGTGTGGTCAACAGCCACAAAGGTTTTATAACAACACTGGCAGCCCTTCACAAGGCACCTTAGTAAAAAGTGTAATGTATGTATCCAAAAGGTTATGCCATAGATATTAAATTTGATTCATCATACAAACCGATTTTGAAGCAATTTGCACACTCATGTTGAAAGTTATGGCAGTTTTGATGCTTATGGAGTGGGGTATTAAGTTAGTGCAAGAGTCCAAAACACACTTAACCATGTAGAAATGGCATAGTATGACTGATGTGTTGAAAATAGTTAGTTCATTTGACATGTTCAATGACCGTGGCAAACTGCACCCCACTCCATGTGTGGGAGGTGTTGATTATGTTGTCAATATAAAATCAAATAATTTGTTCAACTGTATATCTCTACTGGGTACAAACCGATTTTCATGTACAAAATATTTCAATTTGCTGGTCCAACTGTTAATTCATGCAGTGAGTTCCCTGCACAAATTGTATGTCTACATGTAAGACTGAGTCACTGTTGAAAAGATGAATTACAGAATTTTGTGTAATATACATGTACATGTGTGGTTGGTATGATGTGCATGTAGTGTGAGGAAGAGTACCAATTAATTATACATGCAGGGAGCCGGGATCTTATCATAGGAATTACTACTACCTGTACAGTTTTTAGTATCTCTGCATGCCTTTCTTCTTTGTTGGCCTACAGTAAAGCTGTCTGATACTGGAGCATGCTTTTGTGTGTGTGCTAACCGTTGTGAAGGTTTGCGTTCCTTACTTTGACTTCATTTTCAGAATCACCAAGTCAGTCTCTGCACTCTGCTAGCCATCGTGCAGGGCAAACAATCAGGATATCCTCCAGAGGTATGTTGAGAAAGTGTCACAGGATTAGCTGCATACTGCATAAACTGTATGATGGTAGCCTTATTGCATGTAGTATTATGCAAGGCTGTCAGTAGATACCATGTACACCCATAATGGTGCTAGCCATGCTTGAATATATACATGGTGATCATGTGGGGGATAATATCGATGTTTTCCTTCACTTCTCAAGTTCATCTCAAATTGGACTGGAATGTATTTAATTGCAGTATACATGTAATGATGAAGAGAAGGATATGCACCCAAAGTCTCAGAACATTATAATGGATTTGTTGTATTTGGGTGGGTGCCTTTGTATAGCAGCTACAACGCATTAATTCAATACTTGCACCAGCTGGCATCATTGTACTACAGCCCCACCACTGCTGGTGTCCTCAGCAAGAACACAGTATTTTGAAATGCCTGAATAGGTTCATAATGTAACTGAATTTAGGTGTACATGTGATTAATTCGGGCAAATCTGAATTACAATATTAAATTTCTAGCACAAGCAGCAGTGATGTAATCCACTTGCTGGCTGCAACGATGGATATAGGGATGAGACTAGCACCCAGTATTAGTCTAGACCATTGCCTCCTGAGGTTCCCACTGGGGGAGGTCCCCAGATCCCATGGCTGTTAGAAGTGGGCTGGCTTAGGCCTCTTCCCCATTAGCCTATGTGCCATAGAGGATGGTCACATGTACCAATCAGATAGCCGTAACTGAATGAATGCTGTGAAGACTTGAATTCAGTGAATTATTAATTCAGATCAAATGTGTACGTGATAGGCTGGGCAGATAACTGGCTGGTATGGGGAGATGATAGATGTATGTGTGTCAGGATATACTAACCATTTAATACAAAGACTTCATACTTTCAAGCTTTGGTATTTACTGAAGATGCCTGAGTGAAGACATGCTATTATAACCATTTTCTCTGTTACTTTTAGGGAACCCATTTCCAACACGAGCTCTATTTGGAGCTGGTGTCCTGATGGTGCTGCTGTGTGTTGGCTATGTTCTATGTAAGTCACTATATTGAGTGCCTCATGTAAGCGCCGCTACACCTTAACATTAACACTAGCACCTCTACGCCTTAACATTAACACTAGCACCTCTACACCTTAGCAGTAACACTAGCACCTCTACACCTTAGCAGTAATACTAGCACTTCTACACCTTAGCAGTAGCACTAGCACCTCTACACCTTACAAGTAACACTAGCACCTCTACACCTTAGCGTAACACTAGCACCTCTACACCTTAGCAGTAACACTAGCACCTCTACACCTTAGCAGTAACACTAGCACCTCTACACCTTAGCAGTAACACTAGCACCATAAAATCTTAACTGTAACACTAGCCTTGACCCATCAATTAAGTGTCAACAAGTTTTTTTTGTCTAGGGTGAAATTATTACCCTCTGCCAAAGTTATATTATCTTACTGTCATGTTCAATGGACATATTTGAATGCATCATTGTTAACATTCAGATCTAAGCCTCAGCAAAGGAAATACACCAACAGCTCACAAGGACAAGGAGCAGAAATCATCACAAGAATATTTGCAGGAGCTACCTAAGCACACAGACCACTTAAATCACAAAGGGTCATCGCAGCAATCACCAAAACCAGGTAATGAGATGCAATGATCTATGTTAATGTGTTCAGCTCTGTGTGCCTACAGTGGAGACGTGCAGACTAGAACTGAACCCAAAGAATCTTGCAAATGAAGTTTCTGCCAAGGTTTCTACCAAGTGGAAGAGCATTGGCATACAGTTAGGTTTGCTGGATAATGAACTGAAGGATATAGAGTCACAGACAGCAGGAAAGCCAGAGCGTAATATGGAAGCCTCAAGCCTAGTACTGGCAAAGTGGAAGGCCTTAGGAAGAAGCCCTTACTCTTGGAGTGTCATGATTGAGGCACTAGAGTCCCCAGCAGTTGGAGCATATGACATTGCAGCAGAGCTCAGGACTAAGTGTGGGAAGTCATAGCGTATACATTGTCATGTAGATGTATGTATTGAATTTTTCATCAGGGTACCCGACTATCGGGTATTGATTCACATGGGATACTTCAGTAACAAACGTGTACAAACATATAGTGGGAAGAGTTTTCATTTGTTAATTGCTGTCCACAAATGTATTTTGTACAGCACCCTCTATGCTTTGAGTATCGATCTACACTTATCTTGGTATTAGGTCTGCACATACATGTGTACATGTATGTACAATGAAAACCGGACAAGGCTAATAACAGGTCTGATGTTAGGCTTATTAAATACATCCAGCATTGCACACGTGCATACAACGTGTTGTGTTGTTTCAAAACTAGTACCAGCAGGTTGCCTGACCACATTTCCAGCGTTTCTGATGTACTCTGACATGATGCCAGCAATGTTGACATGTATTGGAATTGGTTCATAAGCATTTAAAAAAATCCCGAGTGAAGGCCAATATAACTCTACACATGTACACCTTACACCCCTTCCTGCCCTTACTAGTGTCATTGCCAATCCTCAATAAGCTTCTTTGCAGCAATGCAGCAATGCGAGGTAGCTAAGAGTTCATATACATGTACATGTATAAGTCATGCTACTATTTTTAAAACATTTCCATGACCTGTTTAGGTCACAATGAACCCACTACTCAGAACAGCCTTGTGCCCAGGCCTTCCATTTATGTAATACTCTGTTATAATTAACAATCAAGATACATACTCTTAAAATGGTAAACACGATGTGTGCCTGTAGAGAGGTGTGTGCTTCTACAATGGTGTCCCAGTCTGAAATTCAGCCATCATATGTGCCTTGGACCTCTCTGGGGGCGGAGCCACAACTCTAATTACCTTTGCCTCCATTGAGAGCACATTTTCTTTCAATTCAGCTGAACCTTCTGAAAATTGTTGATTGATGCTCATCTCCCACTGATGCATCACATTTCACACCACAACATCATATCCATCCCACCTCACACGTACTCACATCACAACATCACACCTCCTGTCACATCACATCTCATTCACAACATATCACAACATCACGGCATCACATCTCAAACCATCTCACACTGCACCATCCTTTTACAACCCACTGTCATCTAGACTACACCTTATCCATTTGATGCACACCAGCATGTAGCATATGTAACACAACAACAAATCATTACCTGCAGTTTCCAGTTTTTCATTGATGGGTACAAGTATGGACACTGGTAGCCACCCCTCCTTCTCACCCAAGCACACATACCACGTATCTGGGTGGAAATGTACCAGCAAGTGTTATAGATGTGCTCCCATA
This sequence comes from Spongilla lacustris, assembly GCA_949361645.1. NCBI lineage: Eukaryota > Metazoa > Porifera > Demospongiae > Spongillida > Spongillidae > Spongilla > Spongilla lacustris. The sequence continues at coordinate 819,127 of OX442431.1, forward strand.
CTACACCATCTCCCTCATCATCACCTGCTTGGGAGTCATCCAGCACACAGACCACATCCCCCTCCTTCACATCCATCTCATCAGGGCGACGTGCTTTGAAGTCCTGTGCCACAGCCATGTAGCATCCCTCCATCACTATACCATCTTCTGCACCCACACCACCCTCCTCCTCCACCACCTCTGCCTCCTTCTCCTCCTCCACCTCCTCCTCAGCCACACTGCTCAGCTGTGCAGTGCTTACCAGTGAGGATAGTAACTGTGTGGAGGTGGTGCCCAGGCCATCACTAGCAATCAGCTCAGATGCTACTTCCTTGCTATACGGTTTCAGACAAACAGATGGCACTAGACCCTCTTGATATGTTTTGCCATGTCTAACAAGAGGGGATATGACAGCCTGGTTTCCATGGATATGCAAACTCATTACCTCACTTTCCACCAACCGCATTGCGATGCCTCGATAACGGTCACCTGATCTCCTTGTGCTATGCTTACTTCATCAGGCTTCACTGCCTTGTACTCTGCTGTCACCAAGAACTGGGTGTCCTTGAACTGAGTATGGATGTTGTCACAGTCTGGATCCAGAATAGGTTTGAGAAAGGTGGCTGGTGCCCAGCCCCCTCTTCCATGACTGTCCTCCACATACCACCAGCCTGGTTTAGTTAGTACCATGGACCGGAGTACGTATTATTTCCCTAACTCCTTCACCTCCTTCCCACCATTTGTCCCTCCCTCACCATGCTCCTTCTTATCAAGGACCTTGACCCTTGAGCCAACATGCAGCACGGTCTGGTCTCTGTCAGGATCTCCCTCATAGTCAGCTATGGCCTCATACAGCACCAGAGCTGGGCCTGCAGGACACCCACCATCACTAGCAGTGTGGCATGAGCACAGGTGGCCTACCAGCAGAGGTGTCCTTGTCTTTGTGCCTTCATGCAATCACCATAGGTGCAGTGGTCACCATGGATATGATGCATGCGATGGAGATAGTAGTAATGGTCACCATGGTTACAGCACAAGTGGGTGCAGTCTCACCAGTTAGCTTTCCTTGGAGGAGCATTGATGCTCTGACGTGTACTGTATTGGCGAGCAATCTGAGGAGATAGCAGTGTTTGTTTACATATATGTTGCCATGGTTGTAATCTGTGTGTACCTGTTTTACGTATGTGGTACGTTGTCGTGTTCCACACTTGCGAAACAGAGATCCGGGTACAAGCCCCTCCTTTCCATTATATCTGAGAGTGTGGTGTGGTGGAAGTACTGATGGACCTTTGATCACCATTCCCATGACACATACATCCTCTCCTTACTTCACCACACACCAACCCTATAAGTCCCTTCCCCTTTTCTTAACTCATTACATGTACCACCCACCATCTATCCAAGTCCTCCTCCCCATTCCTTACCTCACTACCCACCATCCATCTACATGCTTCTTCACCAGTTTCACTACTGCTCCAGTCACAAAGCTATGTTCATCATCTCTGGCTGCCTTGTAGTCAGATATGCTTATGTACCGAGCACCCACTGCATGGGGAACATCAATTTAATAACTGTTAATAACCATATAAACATATAGGTTCCCAGACCATATTCTACCTTCCTCAGGTCCAACCAAATCCTTGTTCTCTATAGCCTCCTGCTTGTTGCCAATGTCAACAGGAGCAAGGTAGGAAGCAGGTGCCCAGCCGATGGACCCAGAGCCTGCGTCAACCATCCACCACCCTTTGATGTGGACAACAGACGTACATGCATGGGTCAGAAGTTATTTATGCATTACAAAGTAATAGCAACTCGCTTGCAAATCATTGCCTTGTGTTCATGTGCAATGGAAATCTGCTCATGAACCCCATGCATGTGCACATCTCCAGTGGTCCCCCCCCCCCCCCCCCCATTACCAGTGGTCCCCTCCCCCCCCATCACCAGTGGTTCCCCCCATCACCAGTGGTCCCCCCTCCCCATTACCCCCGCCAATGGTCCCACCCAACCATCAAACTCACCCGATGGTTCCTTCTGCATCACTTGGACTGTGGACCCCAACATTAGATTGAACCTTGTTTTGGGATCATTGAAAGGAGCCACCACATAGTACGAGGTCAGCTTTCTGGGTCCACTGATAGTGGAGCTCTCAGCTATGAATAGATCCAATGTCACCTACACATGAACCTACATGTACGTTGGACACCAATGTACTTACTGATCTCCACTCGTTTCTTTTTCTTGCTCTGGTCTCCTTTAGCTGGACCCTGCCTAGGTGACGAAGAAATCATTATATCTAGGGACATTTTAACCTTGCATGCATCCTGACTCCATTGGGGTCCCACACTAGCTCACTGGTCATGCTCTCTGTCATGTGATCTCATTTTGAAGAAGCGTTTCACCACTTCAGACTTGACAATGGATGCTGGCAGGGTTGGGAGTTCCTTCAGATAGGCATTGAGTTGTCGTTCAAATTCACTTTCATCACTGCTAGATTTCTGTACACCAAAGATGGACTTTTTGACTGGACAGGTTGGGATGACTTTCTCATCTGGATTGAAGTAGCCTGCTTCCACTGGGAAACTGGTCACCAGTGTATCCTGCAAAAATTATATTTGACTTCATATACTATATATGTGCAAATATATCTGCATGTGACCTCCAATTATTCACATTCCATCAACCTGCCAATATGTTTGTTGAGCTTACTATGAAAGTTGGTTTTAAAGGAGTATTTTTTTTGTGTTGTCTTGTATATTATAATGATTTATTTAATGCAAGGTAGTGTATTGAATTAAATGGATAAATAGGGATAAGAGCATTCGCAATAGTTATCCTTCTTGAAGTAATAGTTACCAATTACCAATTTCACTGCAGGGAAAATATTAATATGCCACAGAATACAACTTGTACACTTAGACGGCATGAATTTAAAATTATGCACCTTAGGCTATCGCCAATCCATATAAGCTAGCTAGAATAATTATTGCAATGTCGTATCATTATTAAAACTATACTAATTAAAATTATATTCTAAACACACAATTAATAATACATTTACATATTTTTTAATGAAAGTACATGTATAATAATTACACCAAGAATAAACACAGGAAAAAGTTACGATGACTGGATCCTCCGTAGCAACACAACGAACGAGACATGTGTTTAAGCGACCATATAGTTCATGTAAAATAACTGATTTGGGCTTTTGAAGCCTGATGGAAAGCCTCGAAGCCAGCTGGGAGAAACAGGCCACGGCCTCAGGTCCCCACGCTCCATACGTTTCAGTCACCAGGGGGACACAAACCCAACCCAGATCTCCACATTTGTCATCATTAGCTGAGTGCTTCATGACCTCTCCAGCCTGGGCTGCGGCACCTGCACAAATCCCCGCTTCTGACAAAGTACTCACAACACTAACATGACACTAAACTGGCGCTGTCGAGAATCATAGACTAAATTGATGACGACCATGCATGTAGTTATGTTTGTGTATTTTCGTGTTTCATATTATTGTGCACTGAGTGTTTTGTGTTCGTGGAATAATGATGTCATATATTAGCATCGTGTGGTAAAGGCAAATAAATGTACACCATCTATGACCAAACCAGAAAAGAGAGGATAGGTATAGCTTACCTGAAGTTGCGCTATTTCTTTTAACGTTCTGTACACGGTGTACTGACTTTCGTCAGATATCAAAACATGAATGGCGTACTCAGTCACCTAAGAGGATAGAAGGAAAGGTATGTAAATAAAACTAACCATCGGTATTATATTTTATATATAGGCAATAAATCATATGCACAGCAAGTGAACCAGATAAAATACCATGCATTAATTCTGTACATACATCAGCTCCTTTGAGCCATGCAGTTTCAGTCGTACCAAAATATTTAGCATCGATAAGCTAGTCCAATGGTTATATATATAATTATAATAATATTATATAATTATATATATATATATATACCTTAGAGCGAACTGTTGTATCCTGTCCGAGAAGTTTTGCTTCTGCGAGGTATCGGAGTTCGTCTGTGGACGGCGGAGGCTTCTGAAGCTTCTCTTTACTCATTTTAATTTACACTCTAATAGCGGAGTAGTGCGCATGCACAGCATATATTTTGGAACGAGGGCGGAAACGAACCCATCTAGAGGAAACACAAGCACGTATGAGATTCCGGCATATATGAGCTCAAGCCTTACATGCGTGCATGGTCGTATAAATGTAATGAAGCAGATGAAACCACTCGGCAATCCCTGGCAGGAGAAAAAGGCGTCAAACCATTTGCAAATGCATGATTTGGGCTTTAATCGCCAAGCACATACTGTGCAAGTTAACACAACCCTTATTTGATTCCGCATATTTTATTTTAATTTCTGTTACTAAGCGCCATGTACCTATATACCACGGTCAAAAACAAAATTAAATTTTATAATTATACCGTTTAATTATAAATCAGCTGTGGTCATGATCCGGCAGTGCTCCCTCTGTGATTAACATAGTTTTTTGATGCCCCAATCCCAAAGGTCCTGGCCTGATGCTGGAGTTGCAGTAAGGCATCCACGCAGCTTATGCTACTAATGCCATCCTCACCAGATGTCTACAACCTGATCTTCTGCAAGTGGCTTATGTACATAATTATTATTATAATTTATGTGTACCAAGTAAAAATACAAAATAAAAAAATTGCAAGTTGCAAAAATGTCAAGTCATTCTTAGGACTCTGCAGCAGATTCATATGGAGGTGGAGCCACAACACTGAACGGCTTTTCCTTCATGATTGTAAGCACATTCTCTTTCAGTTCAGTATTCAAACTATCTGCAGAGGTAGTCATGCATTAGACGGTACATGTACCTATATGTATACATATCAGTTACCTGCAGTTTCCAGTTTTTCATTGATGGGTACAAGTATGGACACTGGTAGCCACCCCTCCTTCTCACCCAAGCACACATACCACGTATCTGGGTGGAAATGTACCAGCACGTGATTAGAGATGTGCTCCCATACTACACCATCTCCCTCATCATCACCTGCTTGGGAGTCATCCAGCACACAGACCACATCCCTCTCCTTCACATCCATCTCATCAGGGCGACGTGCTTTGAAGTCCTGTGCCACAGCCATGTAGCATCCCTCCATCACTATACCATCTTCTGCACCCATACCACCCTCCTCCTCCACCACCTCTGCCTCCTTCTCCTTCCCCTCCTCCTCCTCCTCCTGTTCATCTACTTCTGCTACACTATCCAGTGTGGCTGATGTGACAGGTTTGGAAGCAGTCCCCAGTCCTTCTCCACTGGTAACCATTTCCTCTGTATATGGTTTCAAACACATGGATGGCACAAGACCACTTTGAGAGGATTTGTCATGTCTAGGACAAGGGTAGACTTGACAGCTATGTTACCATGGATACACAAAACCATTACCTCACTTTCCACCAACCACATTGAGATGCCTCCATGACAGTGACCTTATCTCCCTGTGCAACGTCCAGTTCATCATATTTCACTGCATTATGCTCTGCTATCACCAAGAACTGGGTGCCAATCAGACTAGTGCTAAGTTTCTTATCCAGATCCGGATCCAGAACAGGCTTAAGGTATGTGGCTGGTGCCCAGCCTCCCGTTCCATTACTGTTCTCTACATACCACCAACCTGGTGTCAGACATGAGCAACGATAGCCACACCCTCCACAGTAGATATCATGCTTGTGAAATCCACAAACCCAAATGTCAGGGCAATTCCTTCCCCAAACAACCTTGAGCTTTAATCATCCCTTAAGGGAGCTTTATATAACTTGTTCTGTATTAATGGTTACTCACAGCTATATATACTCAGAACTATACATACTCACAACTATACATACTCACAACTATACACACTCACAAGTATACATAAGAAGCACTACATGTACTACTAAGACAAAATGGGATGCATCTGGCCAAAATTGTCCTGGCATTCTGGTAGGGCTGACGGTCGGCATAGCTGGGTGGCTGCTTTCAGAGCAACAATTGCAATGCAGCCATTAAAGATATGTCAGTAGTGTACTTTAAAAAAAAGTATTGTGTATTATGTACATGTACCTAGAATGATTATAATTATATCTTTCTGCAAAGATGAATGACAGATGTCCTATAGTATGTACTGGCAAGGTTGTTGTTTATGATACATGAACACGCTTATGAAGTCTGGGCATTCTGTGTGCAAGGCATGGCTGGTCACCTCACCATGAGTATCCAAACCTCATCTACCACTCCCTTCTTCCTCTTTCCAATTTCATTCTCTCCTCTCTTCATCCTCTCTCCACCTCCCTTCCACCTCCCTCCCCCTCCCTCCCTCCCTCCCTCCCTCCCTCCCTCCCTCCCTCCCTCCCTCCCTCCCTCCCTCCCTCCCTCCCCCCCCCTCCCTCCCTCCCCCCCCTCCCTCCCTCCCTCCCTCCCTCCCCCTCCCTCCCCCTCCCTCCCTCCCTCCCTCCCTCCCTCCCTCCCTCCCTCCCTCCCTCCCTCCCTCCCTCCCTCCCTCCCTCCCCTTCCCTCCCTCCTTCCCTCCCCCTCCCTCCCTCCCTTCCCCTCCCCTCCCTCCCTCATGCCTTCCCCTCCCTCCCTCCCTTCTTCCCTCACCATGCTCCTTCTTATCAAGGACCTTGACCCTTGAGCCAACATGCAGCACGGTCTGGTCTCTGTCAGGATCTCCCTCATAGTCAGCTATGGCCTCATACAGCACCAGAGCTGGGCCTGCAGGGCACCCACCATCACTAGCAGTGTGGCATGAGCACAGGTGGCCTACCAGCAGAGGTGTCCTTCTTAATGGTACGCCTGAAGCACAGCACATGTCAAAACACCTTCACACCCACAAATGGGATGCTTACTGCTTGTTAAAAACCTTTCTTTGAGGAACAACAGTATTACCTGAGGACGTGACGTACAGTTTGGCAATCTAATATCAAAATGGAAAGACAAACCAGAAATTTGACATACATTTACACTAGATTCCCTAACCTGCTGCACATATGTGGCACGTTGCCGAGTTCCACATTTGCGAAACAGTGCTGCTGGTGCCAGCTTCTCTTCACCATCATATCTAAATGCATTTTTTTTTTTTAAAGCAGCACAGTGCGACATATATATATAAGGAGTGTGCAAGTGGAAACACTGTGTCCTCCTCCCCCTGCCTTACCTCACTACCCACCATCCATTTATGTCCTCCTCCCCTGCCTTACCTCACCACCCACCATCCATTTATGTCCTCCTCCCCCTGCCTTACCTCATTACCCACCATCCGTTTATGTCCTCCTCCCCCTGCCTTACCTCACCACCCACCATCCATTTATGTCCTCCTCCCCCTGCCTTACCTCATCACCCACCATCCATTTATGTCCTCCTCCCCCTGCCTTACCTCACTACCCACCATCCAGTTGCAACCTCATCCCCATTCCTTACTCTCACCTCAGTCCATTTGTGTCCTCTTCCCCATCATTTACCTCACTAAACACCATCCCTTTGCGTCCTCCTCCCCATTCCTTACCTCACTACCCACCATCCATCTACATGCTTCTTCACCAGTTTCACTACTGCTCCAGTCACAAAGCTATGTTCATCATCTCTGGCTGCCTTGTAGTCAGATATGCTTATGTACCGAGCACCCACTGCATGGGGAACATCAATTTAATAACTGTTAATAACCATATAAACATGTAGGTTCCCAGACCATATTCTACCTTCCTCAGGTCCAACCAAATTCTTGTTCTCTTTAGCCTCCTGCTTGTTGCCAATGTCAACAGGAGCAAGGTAGGAAGCAGGTGCCCAGCCGATGGACCCAGAGCCTGCGTCAACCATCCACCACCCTTTGATGCAACAAGAAGACAGTGACAAGGGCATAGTAAGGGGCTGCGTGAAATACAAAAGCCTTTTCAATAATACATTATAAACTGAGGTAACCCCAGTAATTAGAATTACAGATATGCAGTGTCTTTAAAAAAATGTGATTGGACTAGCCAGATTTCAGGTGTATAAACAAGCTATTCTCTGTCATCAATGAAATGATAACATCTTCTTATAATAGTTGCTGTCCCACTCACCAGATGGTTCCTTTCGCATCACTTGGACTGTGGACCCCAACAAAAGATTGAACCTCGTTTTGGGGTCATTGAAAGGAGCCACCACATTGTATGAGGTCAGCTTAAGAGGTCCACTGATGATGGAGCTCTCAGCTGTAATGGGGTCCCACATCACCTACAATCTGCCCAAGACTACCAACAAACAACGTACTTATCTCAACCTTTTCTTTCTTCTTCTGTTTTGCCCTACATGATGAGATGATAGTTAGCCTTCCAAACATACAATAATGTTAGCGACGTCATTGTACGTTAATAAACTGAATTAAGTGCCCGATAATTGCCAATTTTCACTTGTCTGAAATTTGTCAAATACCCAGTCTCTGATTAAAGTGATAGTTGATTCCGTATACATTTAAAACTGCGATGCACTTACAATGCCTGGCCGTGGCCTCTGTCCTCCGAGCGAATGTTAAAAAATCGTTGCACCATCTCCGACTTGACGATGGAATCGGGTAGCTCTGGGAACGACTTAAGGTATTTGTTCAGCTCCTTTTGGAAAATCGTTTCATCAGCGTTCAATTTCTGTATACCAAGGAAAGTTTTCTTGACCGGACAGCTAGGTATGACTTTATCATCTGATTTGAAATACCCCGCCTCCACTGGAAAGTAGTGAACCAGAGCAGACTGTATTTGTAAAGAGCACGCGTGGCAGCATCAGTATTACATATACCTCAAAAACATATCGGCACAAATCCTATATGAGAGTTACTACCGTAACTCTCGATAAATATATATTTTTAAATGCGAAAGCGGTGAGCCGCTTCACTGCTATGACTATTACCTCAGTGCAAAGTACACACTCTGCTTAGCGTACGGGCTGGCTGTCATAACGCCATGCACTCCTCCGAGCTCCGGCTTGTATACGCCCACATTCCCATACAATGTATATATTTATAGCACAAATTCTATCTCTCATGTATCCCCAAATAAGATCTATGGCGATATCATATAATCTAACCACCTCTTTCATAGTGCAAATCCTATATCCTCTATGTATCCCCAAATAAGATCTATATGGCGGCGATACACGATATATTTTTATTTCACGCACACATTAATTAAACGAAGCCACGAACTTACATGGAATCTAACCACCTCTTTCAAGGTCCTGTACACTGTGTACTGGCTCTCGTCCGAGAGTACCACACGTATGGCATACTCGGTAGCCTGATATGATCATTGTGCAGAATTTGCATTTATAACCTTCCGCGGCCCTGCTTGGATACGCTCACTTTTGACTGAACTGTAGTGTCTTGTCCAAGAAGCTTTACCTCAGACAAATATCTGAACTCGTCCGCTGGCTGCTGCGGCTGCTTCTCCTTCCCTCTACTCTTCTCCTTCTCTCTACTCATCTTTTTAATTATGCATTAGCCAAACATGCAATGCACGATTAGAAACAGATCACGTGCATCATACACTGTAGGAGGGTGACTTTTCTCAATACAAACAATAATAGTTATACTTCTCCTAAAACTATCCTCTTTCTTTTGATTCTTTTTTTGTTGCCGTTAATTGGTGCAATATATTTTGCTCATGTACCTGGCACGTATATATACTGCCTATACCTCATGTAGGCACGTATACAGCATAACTTACTTTCTTAGCCTGTTTTACGTATCTTGTTCACCTGGTGGGTGAGAACACTAACAACCATATATGTATAGTAGTTTTATTTATTTATCTTAGTGGGCAGAGCATGAACTACTGAAAGTGAAAGTATAGATCTGCGAATGTGTTTTGGGGGTTATTTAAAGGCAATTGAAATTTCAGATTTAGATACAACAATATCTCTATAGAAATGAGTTTCTTTGTATTCTGCTTTTATGTTAACATTTTATCTTGGTGCATGCTAGTTGCTAGGTTTGATGTTTCTTAGGTTGGAATGAATGTACTGACAGCATGCACTAAGCCATTTCTTATTTAAAAGGAGCTAGAAGGTTATACCGTGCTCACTCACGTCAATATTCATCAATGAGCCTCTTGAGATCAATAACTGCCTTCATTCTAAATAGCACATAGTGGTGGTTTAGGTACTACTGAAACTTGGTTTAATGTTTTGGTAAATGGGATCGAAATGTGTCTAATACCATGGAGCCTATATGCCCGGGAAAGCTTCTGGGGAATACTCTCACCTCCATTCAAACACACCCATATCTGATCTAACCCCCATCCCCTCAATGTGATTGCTAATCTGATATGGTTCCAGGTCCATGCAAAAGTATATATATATAAAGGATGGTAGGTGGACTGCATGCATTCACTCAGTCATGATCATAACAGCGAATGACTGCTGGCCTGAACTGCTCTCCCACCCACCACTCCACCTGTACTTGTACACATGTTTACCGCGTGTCCTTTCTCGTATATCAATGGTAGGCGGCGCCCTTCGGGCTACCTAACCACTTAACCTTGGTGTGGCAAACTAGCTGACCCAATGGTAACCAGCGTTACCCCTTGGTCCCAGTCAGGCTCAGTGGTGGGGGGTCAGCACCCCTATGCCGGGCACACCCGACAGCCAGCATGAGAGAGCATTTAGACAGCATTAAACGCGCGTAAATAGTTTAGCTCTTTGTTGCTATCGAACCAGAATGGAAAGACGGTCATTTTCATGTTCGTTAGACATTTCAAACTGAATTGCTTTAAGAGAACATTGAAAATTTATTCCGATAATGGTGGTCTATATGATGATGTGGGCGGAGGACGGGAAACATTTGGAATGGCCTGACTCACAAGTTTCCGCTCGCATATTGCGAGCGGAAACTGCATGCCGACGATTCGTCTAGAAGGCTCATATAACTGTCAGATATAACGCTTTATTAATCGTTCCCACAAAGTACATTTTAAAGCCTAATGCTAACAGTACTAGTTATGCTGAAGTACTAGAGCAGACAAGTTATAAATGTATGCCAAATTTGATTTGCTTTATGATTTTCGGACATCTTTAATTTTAGCAAACAGTACAGTTCGGTGGTATATTAATTTGATATCAAAGCAACACACACATATGGACACACACACACACACACACACACACACACACACACACACACACACACACACACACATGGACACACCGCACACACACATGCACATGCACGTATGCATACAGATACATACATAATTCATCGCACACACCTTCCACTGGGTAGGTCTCATGTACGTATCATATCATATGGTGCTGAGCACCCACACCTCCTGCTGAATACCCACACCTCCTGCTGAGTACCTGCTGATTACCCACACCTCCTGCTGATTACCCACACCACAAAACCCTAGCTGTGACTGCCAAGGTATATTTACAGTTGTGACCTGCATGTAATGCCCATGTATATTAGAATCAGCTTGTATATACACATAACCTCAATGGAAATGAAATGCTATGACTTCCCACACTTAGTCCTGAGCTCTGCTGCAATGTCATATGCTCCAACTGCTGGGGACTCTAGTGCCTCAATCATGATACTCCAAGAGTAAGGGCTTCTTCCTAAGGCCTTCCACTTTGCCAGCACTAGGCTTGAGGCTTCCATATTACGATCTGGCATCCCTGCTGTCTGTGACTCTATATCTGTCAGTTCATTATCCAGCAAACCTAACTGTATACCAATGCTCTTCCACTTGGTAGAAATGTTGGCAAAAACTTCATTCATGAGATTCTTAGTATTCAGTTCTAGTCTGCACGTCTCCACTGTAGGCATACAGAGCTGAACACATTAACATAGATCACTGGATCTCATTACCTGGTCTTGGTGCTTGGTGAATTGACCCTCCGTGATTTAAGTGGTCCGTATGCTTAGGTAGCTCCTGCAAATATTCTTGTGATGATTTCTGCTCCTTGTCCTTGTGAGCTGTTGGTGTATTTCCTTTGCTGAGGCTTAGATCTGAATGTTAACAATGATGCATTCAAATATGTCCATTGAACATGACAGTAAGATAATATAACTTTGGCAGAAGGTAATAATTTCACCCTAGACAAAAAATCTTGTTGACACTTAATTGATGGATCAAGGCTAGTGTTACAGTTAAGGTTTTATGGTGCTAGTGTTACTGCTAAAGTGTAGAGGTGCTAATGTTACTGCTAAGGTTAAGAGGTGCTAGTGTTACTGTTAAGGTGTAGAGGTGCCAGTGTTACATAAAAACATGGCTTACACAAAACATAACAGATAATCAGACACCCAATTGCCAGGCCAGCAATTGTCCAATGGGAGTATCGCGTTCCTACAAGATGATAGAAAAGAGAAATGATGTACGTAGCACTTCAACCTGTGCATGCATACATTTAGTACATAACCTGTATATGTGCAGTGGATATACACATTTATCACATACACCAGCACACATTTAGCACATACACCTGCACATGTGCAGTGCATCATTAAACATGACTGAATACCTATTTATTATCTAATTCTACTATGACACATGGAAACATTACTACTGTATTGGTACACATGATGCAAACGCACTCACGTGCCATTTTATTAGTAAAACTACTAACCAACAATCTTCTTGTTACCCCATATCCACTGACAGTTCAGCAGGTCATATTCTGGCTCCGCCCCTCAGTGTGCCTCCACTCCCTCAGCATGTGACCATACCTCCACCCCCTCAGCATGTGACCGCACCTCCCCCCCCTCAGCATGTGACCACACCTCCACCCCCTCAGCATGTGACCACACCTCCACCCCCTTAGCATGTGACCACACCTCCACCCTCTCAACATGTGACCACACTCCAGCCCCTCAGCATGTGACCACACCTCCACCCCCTCAGCATGTGACCACACCTCCACCCCCTCAACATGTGACCACACTTCCACCCCCTCAGCATGTGACCACACCTCCACCCCCTCAGCATGTGGCCATACCTCCACCCCCTCAGCATGTGACCACACCTCCACCCCCTCAGCATGTGACCACACCTCCACCCCCTCAGCATGTGACCACACCTCCACCCCCTCAGCATGTGACCACACCTCCACCCCCTCAGCATGTGACCACACCTCCACCCCCTCAGCATGTGACCACACCTCCACCCCCTCAGCATGTGACCACACCTCCACCCCCTCAGTATGTGACCGCTCAGTAATAGTGGTGCCAAACCTTTGGGTGAAGTAGGAACTATTGTATCCATTAGAGTCCGGACTTGCTCTTGAGCTTGGATTAGTGAATCTGAAAGTGAAAGATAATATACACAACTGCATGCAATACGATAACTACAGCCATATGCCAACAGCACAAATCAGCACACATAGTCATCCCCCTGCCAGGTAGGTGTGCAGCTGAAATGGATGTATATTTAGCAATCACTAACCACTAGCTATCACTAACCACTAGCAATCACTAACCACTAGCTATCACTAACCACTAGCTATCACTAACCACTAGCTATCACTAACCACTAGCTATCACTAACCACTAGCAATTACTAACCACTAGCTATCACTAACCACTAGCTATCACTAACCACTAGCAATCACTAACCACTAGCTATCACTAACCCTAGCAATCACTAACCACTAGCTATCACTAACCACTAGCAATCACTAACCACTAACTATCACTAACCACTAGCTATCACTAACCACTAGCAATCACTAACCACCAGCTATCACTAACCACCAGCTATCACTAACCACTAGCTATCACTAACCACTAGCTATCACTAACCACTAGCTATCACTAACCACTAGCTATCACTAACCACTAGCTATCACTAACCACTAGCTATCACTAACCACTAGCTATCACTAACCACTAGCTATCACTAACCACTAGCTATCACTAACCACTAGCTATCACTAACCACTAGCTATCACTAACCACTAGCTATCACTAACCACTAGCTATCACTAACCACTAGCTATCACTAACCACTAGCTATCACTAACCACTAGCTATCACTAACCACTAGCAATCACTAACCACTAGCTATCAAACCAGCTGCAGGGGTCTCCCTATAAGTATAGGCACTCTCACCTTGATAATTAATTCATAATTATCACCCTCACCTTAATAACTAATTAATAATTAGCACTCTCACTTTAATAATTACCACTCTCACCTTAATGATTAGCATCCTCACCTTCAGTTGAGTGACATGCTTTAGTGCCCCCCACCCCCCCACCCCCCTACCACCTACAGTATGTGGCACAGCCATCCAAACAGTTAACTGTTTACATTAGTTATTAATAATCAGTCCATTTAACTTACAGCTACCATATCAGTCCACTTACAGGTACCCAGTCCACTTACAGGTACCCAGTCCACTTGCCTCGTGCTCTCAACACAATAGGTTTATAATTCACAGAGGTTTCCAATACATCCAGAAATTTCAAAAAGTTTGCAGGATCAGCAAAGATAGCTCTCTGGACTGCAGCTAAAAGTTTAGTGGTTCTCTGATGAGTGGTGTACATTAGATTGTTCACATCATCCCTATCAAGTGCTGAAAGTATTCTTGCACTATACAGTTTTGCTATTATGTCATCCGGGTTAAGAGACTCCTGGAGGGTGTCGTAAATGGCTTGGAAATGCTTTTCTGCAACTACAAAGAAAATAATAACTTCTAATATGATTTTTTTTTCCTAACAATAGAAATACAATAACAATAATAAATACACACAATGCCACAATAAAAGAATGATATGTTGATGCCCATCAGCATGCCCAAAATGGACCACAATTTAAAATGAAGTATATGGTACATATTATGACCCTACAAAAATGATTGGACCTGGCCCCACCTCTGAATGTAAATTACCTCTTACCCAGATACAAGCATGCCATGAGGTTCTAGCTACAGTACAACAAACCTGCAGAGGTTAGGTTCCTTCTCTTCCTCAACACGTCAACGTTATGATTTGGAATCTTCCCGTTACCCCAGTCAGGTCCATCAATAACGTCCACTGCAAAAGCATATAATTTCAGCAGGTCATATTCTGGCTCCGCCCCTCAGTGTGCCCCTAGCCTTGCCCCCTTGGCATACATGTGACCATACCTCTGCCCCCCCCCCCTTGACATGTGACCATACCTCTGCCCCCCCTTGACATGTGACCATACCTCTGCCCCCCTCGACATGTGACCCTACCATTCTGTGATGTTGGCACAGTTACTGCTCCAAGCTGTTTGCTTCGCTCTTGTTCTGTGATCAGTGGAAATGCATGCATTAATTGCATATAATTTTCTGTGTTATGTGCCAAAATCACCTCGTGCTGCTTAACATGCACTCAAACTTCATTATACAACATTCACACGATGATGGCACGGTACAGAACAGCTTGGCACAGCATGGCTATTGAGTACTACTCATATGCGTTTAAGGTTATGTGGCATCGTAAAAAGCAATTTTCCATAACTAGCTAAAATTATTACCTGAAATCAATCACTTTGCCATTTACCTATTATGCTTGCTTGCTTGCTATCATATGACAATCTACCACAACCAGGCCATGCCATGAGGGTAGCATGGTTGTTGCTGGCTCAGCACTGCAAGGTACAGTTTTGACAGTGTTCACACATCAAATTTTACCGAACCATGCTGTACCACACAGTACCATGCTGGCTACCATACGTGATTACACATTTATGGTGACGTCTGCTATTTGCGCTAAGCAGGAGCCACTAACCTCAGCCACTAACCACACAGCACTCAAGTTAACTAGTCAATGTAAACCAAGAATGCTGACAATTAATACAAACTACTACATGTATGCACACAATCAGTAGTCCATTTTATACTGTGTGTATATCCCACATCAGTTCTGCCACATTATAATTGTGTGGCATGATTAAATTCAATGCCTTTTTAAGAGATTGCCAAGTCACCCAGGCAATGCTTTAATATTTTTTAAAGAAAGGACATGAACATAAAGTACCTTTTATACGCCCAAGAGAGCCTGCAGCTACACCATAACAGACCCCTAAGATCTATACATGTACATCTACACATTTTTTCTTGAGGTTGACACATTATTAATAATTATGCAATGCGTGATTGATCAGTTCTCTCATTCCTGCATGCAGTGCAGGAGTACAATGGCATCCTCAAACATCACCACTGGAGTTGGAGGGAGTGAGGGGCCTACACCCCACTGGAGTATGGAGGAAGTGAGGGGCCTACACCCCACTGGAGTATGGAGGGAGTGAGGGGCCTACACCCCACTGGAGTATGGAGGGAGTGAGGGGCCTACACCACACCAATTCAAAATATTATGCACAAACCACCTACAAGTACAAAGGGGGGGGGGGGGGGGGGGGGGGTTGAGCCAAGCCACTGGTTGATCCAATTAGAGCACAACTTATATAATTCTTTGTTCTATTTATTTAACTTAAGTGGGCTGCAATCCTTTGAGGTGCTATGCAGTTGGCCAAACACTTGGTCACCTCACGTTGCTTAGCAACCTGATGCAATCCCATGCCGGCCTGCCAAGCCTATGTGTGTCATGAAGCATGTTGGCCTGCAAGCCTGTGTGTGTCATGAAGCATGTAGGCCTGCAAGCCTATGTGTGTCATGAAGCATGTAGGCCTGCAAGCCTATGTGTGTCATGAAGCATGTAGGCCTGCAAGCCTATGTGTGTCATGAAGCATGCTGGCCTACAAGCCTATGTGTGTCATGAAGCATGCTGGCCTGCAAGCCTATGTGTGTCATGAAGCATGCTGGCCTGCAAGCCTATGTGTGTCATGAAGCATGCTGGCCTACAAGCCTATGTGTGTCATGAAGCATGTAGGCCTGCAAGCCTATGTGTGTCATGAAGCATGCTGGCCTGCAAGCCTATGTGTGTCATGAAGCATGCTTAGCCTATGTGTGTCATGAAGCATGCTGGCCTACAAGCCTATGTGTGTCATGAAGCATGCCGGCCTGCAAGCCTATGTGTGTCATGAAGCATGCTGGCCTGCAAGCCTATGTGTGTCATGAAGCATGCTGGCCTGCAAGCCTATGTGTGTCATGAAGCATGCCGGCCTGCAAGCCTATGTGTGTCATGAAGCATGTAGGCCTACAAGCCTATGTGTGTCATGAAGCATGCCGGCCTGCCAAGCTGTGTGTGTCATGAAGCATGCTGGCCTGCCAAGCCTGTGTGTGTCATGAAGCATGCCAGCCTGCCAAGCCTGTGTGTCATGAAGCATGCTGGCCTGCAAGCCTATGTGTGTCATGAAGCATGCTGGCCTGCAAGCCTATGTGTGTCATGAAGTATGTAGGCCTACAAGCCTATGTGTGTCATGAAGCATGTAGGCCTGCAAGCCTATGTGTGTCATGAAGCATGTAGGCCTGCAAGCCTGTGTGTGTCATGAAGCATGCTGGCCTGCCAAGCCTATGTGTGTCATGAAGCATGCTGGCCTGCAAGCCTATGTGTGTCATGAAGCATGCTGGCCTACAAGCCTATGTGTGTCATGAAGCATGCTGGCCTGCAAGCCTATGTGTGTCATGAAGCATGCTGGCCTGCAAGCCTATGTGTGTCATGAAGCATGCTGGCCTACAAGCCTATGTGTGTCATGAAGCATGTAGGCCTACAAGCCTATGTGTGTCATGAAGCATGCTGGCCTGCAAGCCTATGTGTGTCATGAAGCATGCTGGCCTGCAAGCCTATGTGTGTCATGAAGTATGTAGGCCTACAAGCCTATGTGTGCCATGAAGCATGTAGGCCTGCAAGCCTATGTGTGTCATGAAGCATGTAGGCCTGCAAGCCTGTGTGTGTCATGAAGCATGCTGGCCTGCAAGCCTATGTGTGTCATGAAGCATGCTGGCCTGCAAGCCTATGTGTGTCATGAAGCATGCTGGCCTACAAGCCTATGTGTGTCCTGAAGCATGCTGGCCTGCAAGCCTATGTGTGTCATGAAGCATGCTGGCCTGCAAGCCTATGTGTGTCATGAAGCATGCTGGCCTACAAGCCTATGTGTGTCATGAAGCATGTAGGCCTACAAGCCTATGTGTGTCATGAAGCATGCTGGCCTGCAAGCCTATGTGTGTCATGAAGCATGCTGGCCTGCAAGCCTATGTGTGTCATGAAGCATGCTGGCCTACAAGCCTATGTGTGTCATGAAGCATGTAGGCCTACAAGCCTATGTGTGTCATGAAGCATGCTGGCCTGCAAGCCTATGTGTGTCATGAAGCATGCTGGCCTGCAAGCCTATGTGTGTCATGAAGTATGTAGGCCTACAAGCCTATGTGTGTCATGAAGCATGTAGGCCTGCAAGCCTATGTGTGTCATGAAGCATGTAGGCCTGCAAGCCTGTGTGTGTCATGAAGCATGCTGGCCTGCCAAGCCTATGTGTGTCATGAAGCATGCTGGCCTGCAAGCCTATGTGTGTCATGAAGCATGCTGGCCTACAAGCCTATGTGTGTCATGAAGCATGCTGGCCTGCAAGCCTATGTGTGTCATGAAGCATGCTGGCCTGCAAGCCTATGTGTGTCATGAAGCATGCTGGCCTACAAGCCTATGTGTGTCATGAAGCATGTAGGCCTACAAGCCTATGTGTGTCATGAAGCATGCTGGCCTGCAAGCCTATGTGTGTCATGAAGCATGCTGGCCTGCAAGCCTATGTGTGTCATGAAGCATGCTGGCCTACAAGCCTATGTGTGTCATGAAGCATGTAGGCCTGCAAGCCTATGTGTGTCATGAAGCATGTAGGCCTGCAAGCCTATGTGTGTCATGAAGCATGTAGGCCTGCAAGCCTGTGTGTGTCATGAAGCATGCTGGCCTGCCAAGCCTATGTGTGTCATGAAGCATGCTGGCCTGCAAGCCTATGTGTGTCATGAAGCATGCTGGCCTACAAGCCTATGTGTGTCATGAAGCATGCTGGCCTGCAAGCCTATGTGTGTCATGAAGCATGCTGGCCTGCAAGCCTATGTGTGTCATGAAGCATGCTGGCCTACAAGCCTATGTGTGTCATGAAGCATGCTGGCCTACAAGCCTATGTGTGTCATGAAGCATGTAGGCCTGCAAGCCTGTGTGTGTCATGAAGCATGCTGGCCTGCCAAGCCTATGTGTGTCATGAAGCATGCTGGCCTGCAAGCCTATGTGTGTCATGAAGCATGCTGGCCTACAAGCCTATGTGTGTCATGAAGCATGCTGGCCTGCAAGCCTATGTGTGTCATGAAGCATGCTGGCCTGCAAGCCTATGTGTGTCATGAAGCATGCTGGCCTACAAGCCTATGTGTGTCATGAAGCATGTAGGCCTACAAGCCTATGTGTGTCATGAAGCATGCTGGCCTGCAAGCCTATGTGTGTCATGAAGCATGCTGGCCTGCAAGCCTATGTGTGTCATGAAGCATGCTGGCCTACAAGCCTATGTGTGTCATGAAGCATGTAGGCCTGCAAGCCTATGTGTGTCATGAAGCATGTAGGCCTGCAAGCCTATGTGTGTCATGAAGCATGTAGGCCTGCAAGCCTGTGTGTGTCATGAAGCATGCTGGCCTGCCAAGCCTATGTGTGTCATGAAGCATGCTGGCCTGCAAGCCTATGTGTGTCATGAAGCATGCTGGCCTACAAGCCTATGTGTGTCATGAAGCATGCTGGCCTGCAAGCCTATGTGTGTCATGAAGCATGCTGGCCTGCAAGCCTATGTGTGTCATGAAGCATGCTGGCCTACAAGCCTATGTGTGTCATGAAGCATGCTGGCCTACAAGCCTATGTGTGTCATGAAGCATGTAGGCCTGCAAGCCTGTGTGTGTCATGAAGCATGCTGGCCTGCCAAGCCTATGTGTGTCATGAAGCATGCTGGCCTGCAAGCCTATGTGTGTCATGAAGCATGCTGGCCTACAAGCCTATGTGTGTCATGAAGCATGCTGGCCTGCAAGCCTATGTGTGTCATGAAGCATGCTGGCCTGCAAGCCTATGTGTGTCATGAAGCATGCTGGCCTACAAGCCTATGTGTGTCATGAAGCATGTAGGCCTACAAGCCTATGTGTGTCATGAAGCATACTGGCCTGCAAGCCTATGTGTGTCATGAAGCATGCTGGCCTGCAAGCCTATGTGTGTCATGAAGCATGCTGGCCTGCAAGCCTATGTGTGTCATGAAGCATGTAGGCCTGCAAGCCTATGTGTGTCATGAAGTATGTAGGCCTGCAAGCCTATGTGTGTCATGAAGTATGCCGGCCTGCCAAGCCTATGTACAGTACTTGCATTCAGTCCAAATGGACCTTCAGAAGAACATGCAAAACACACACCACTGGATGTAGGATCTAGCATCCTCGCTTGTCACGCACAACTCACCTACTGAGGCAGTCAGCGCACCAACACACCTGGTCATGTACGGTACCCTTCTCAGCACATCGGTGAACACATAAAACGTCTGGGGGCTTGCCTTCACGCAGGCCTCCACCGCGTTGATGAGGACCTCATTCTTCCTCTGTGCGATCAGGTGACCTCGCTCCTGTACCTCGTCCCTCACAGAACGAGATATCATGCTTTGTGAGTACAGGAGGCCAGATATGTCCTCAGGATCCTGAATGGAGCCCACCAAGTCACTGTAGTGTCTACGTAAAGCAAGTACCTCCGCTGAAACTAGTTGGGAAAAAACATGGATGTAGTTGTTCAGCATTCAGAATAAGTCCCCACACATGTCCCCACACATGTCCCCACACATGTCCCCACACATGTCCCCACACAGGTCTCCACACATGTCCCCACACATGTCCCTACACATGTCCCCCACCCCCTCAACCTTATCACATCTAAGGGAGGGGTAGGGACAGTTTACTCTAGGATGCGGTGTTCCCTTGGAATATACATGTACAGCGATTAATAAATGGCACATATCTTAGTCCCAGTACTGACAATGTCCCAGTACCAGAACACATCCCAGTACCAGAACACGTCCCAGTACAAATAGCATACCTCTACTAGTTTGCTTTAAATTTAAAAGAAAGGCAAGGGACCTATGGCACTACTGACTAGTTCATTTGCAACCAAAGGCAACCAGAGAGTGTGGAAGATAACACACAAGAATGCTTTCAGGCACAAAGATTAACATCAGCTGAGTAGCTGACTAATCACAGATGAGCTCGATTGTTACATTATTATTATTACATACCAAAATGAATATACATGTATCTAATCTACAGGACACACACATACACATATACCGAGGCAAAGCATCTGGACAGTACGGCAGTGGCATTTGCTTTGGTAAGGATAGGGTTTAGCCTGCCATAAAGGTTGATGAGGACAGCTGCCTTGGCCTTGGTGGCCAGGCGTGACTCCCCCAAGCACCCGTAATCATTCGTGAACTTTAGATGTCCTGCCAAATTATAGTACCGGTATGTGTATACTCGAGAGGGACACTAAGATAATGTACCACGTAGCATGGGCAATAGGGCTGATTGCACTGAAGGAGAATAGGCATATCCTGTTCTCTATCGTATAACCTATACGTACGTACGATACCGTGTTGTAGATAACACTTACCACCACGCTGTCCGTTCATATTTAACTTGTTCTTCCAAAAGGGTCTTACTAGCTAGTATAAATGAAAGAGCGCATATCGAGACCAGATCTCCCTTGGCCCAAAAGGATAGGTGGGGCGAATAAATCAACGCCACACCCACTGCCACTGGTGGGAATAAATTCAATTTATAAATGTAGTGTCAAGAATATGTTGTACTTGAAAGCAACATTTTCGTTTCTTAATGGATGCCAACTACCGGGTTGGAGATGCTGAATTTCAATACCTTTAGAAAAACTAGTATTAAAGTTTTTTGTGCAAGCACATGTTTATCTCATGATCAGTACTACTACTAGTAATTATAAGCAGTATAAGCAAAAAGACTCAATTGTTCCGTGTTAACTCACTGTTTTTTTGAGGCAAAAAATCCTTGAAATGCCCACAATTCTCATAGTACCGTGGCTGCCGGTGTTGTGGCATTGTTATTGCATGCAGACCTGAACTTTTCACATCAACGTATAATACACCTTTTATGGAAATTCTCCACGTTCAGTCTTGCTGCCTAGGAAATTAGTTTTAAAATCTTACAAAGCGTTACTGATTCAACTTTCAATAGGTCGTAACTCATATACTCTACTCAGTTATAATTTTAGGCCATACTCATTACTGCTTGGAACATACTGACAAAGACATTGAATTGCTTTGCAAAGGAAATGAGCTGCAGCTGGACTAAGTTTAAAATCTCTACAACATCTCATGTATCACTACCACTGGATCACTGAAATTTCAATCATGCATGACTTAAATGCGCTATATAGGTATTTGAGGTTAACTTGGTCAAGTTATAGGTCAGTAACTTGATATGCAATGAGGAAAATGAGCTGCATTCATATGCAGGATCTCTGCACGAATCTACATCACCAAAATGTAGTGAATCTACTAGTCTATAGCAGAAACATACTTTTGACACTACCACAATTCAATATATATTTCCCAGTAAATTCCAGTGGTGGGGCTTGTGTATTGGGGGAAAAAGTGTGACTGACACAGTTCATAATGTTTTCTCTCTTAAAACGCCCCATCCACTTGTGTTTGTTTGGCACCTGAGTGCATGCTTGGCCATTACACCGCCATATCAACTTCACTGCATGGGAAATTGGTAAAAAAATGATTTAGAGTGGGATGGCCATGGAATCATGCATGCACGTGGGACATAAATAAATGGTCTTTTTTAGGAGCATAACCTGGGCATTTCAATAGAAGGTAGCCATGCTGTATCAACTGTTGATACAGTATGCTGGGCTTTGTGGCGTGGTTTGTTACCTATGCTCCTACGTGATTCCATGGTCATCCCACTGTATTTTTACAAATTTCCCATGCAATGAAGTTGATGAGGTGAATTTTGGATTGGCCATGCACTCAAGAAACAAAGAAACACAAGTGGATGGCATCAAAATCAGCTAGATAATAACTTGTATTAACTTTACTGCTCAGTATTCTAATACCTCTATGAGGGAGTCTTCCATTGATACTAAAATTGATTCACATGGATGCAACAACTAATTTATAGAAGAGAAGAAGCACAGTACAAAAACTTGCAAAAGTCACCCCTTTGAGAGGTCATATTGTCCCAATGCAAAATCAAAGGGTGACTATTTGAATTTGGCAACCTGTTGGAGCAGTATACATGTACATGTATAAAAGTTAGGAAGTAGTGCTGAGACTTGGGTGAGACACATGAGATCATTTCAACAGATTTTGTAAGCACAATACATGTTATAGGACACAAAGTTCAATATACATCATTAAAAATTAAATAAATAAAAATAATACTACTACTGAAAACATGATAAAAATGTCTCTTTGTTGTCAGTGTGCAGGGAGTGCTGCTCCATCATCAAACCTTAGACCACATCGCCATTTCACTCTAGAGCCACGCAAACATAGGCAAGCAGATCTTAGGATTGCAAAAGATAGCCTCGTTCTGAAAAACTAACTGTTTCTGAGTAAGACTTTTCCCATTTTGCTGCAAAGCTAGCAGCTATACACTTCATAAAATGGTTTGCCTCTCTGTGCCGCAGGAGTCCATACATTGAAACAACAAAGGGTGTAAATTGACCACGTCGAACTTCAACAGTTTTCTGATAAATCCTTTTCTTTTCTTTTGCTGCACTTTCAAGGACAGCCTCTGAAGTATGGTGTTTATATGACGGGGCGTCAGTATCAATTATGTGAATGTCAAACAACGCCTCTGTCTGTGGTGACCACACTCCTCGGACTCCCAGGGTCAAGCCTTAAACCCACATCATTTGATGAGGGATCTGCCTCCCTTACAATTGGTTCCTTTATCACAGATGGCCATACTTCTGATGAAATGTCCCCCAAACAGTCCCTCACTTCATTTTGCCTCTGTATCACTAAGCCCCCCTTTTTGCAGTCCATACCATGTTGCAGGGTGAAGTCAGCCATCACAGCATGCAGGCAGGTCAGCAGGGTGCCGCAGGTAGCTAGTGTATTGCAAGACCATCCTTAAATTCATATGGAGACAAGTCAAAAGTGGAGCAGATGTCAGCCAGGATGTACAACTTGTTGCTCTCCTTAAGGCTCGTTGTCATTCTGGTGAAAACTTAGAGATGAGAGTGTTAAGCTTAGCTAGGTAGCCTAGGTCTGCAGCATTTTGAGTGTGATGAGTGTGTGAAACTGTTTGCTTCAGCTTGCTAAGATGTTCAGGAAACTACTTATGTGCCCAGTTTTGAAGAACAGTATGCAGTATAGTAGCTGTTTTGGTTGGATCTCTTACCTAGACCTGCTAGGCATACTAGGAGAAAAAAAGAGTTCTTCTTCATCATTTGAGATAAATCCTTGAAGAGTGCTGGAAGAAAATGCTTACAAATGGCATCACAGTGTTTGAAAATCTAGATCGGAAAGATGGGAGACTCTGCAAATAGGACCATTCACACTGTAATGATTTTGTTATTGCAAAAAATGCTGCTTGTGGTGACTTCTTGGCGGCAGCAGTTAACTTATGGACTAACTCAACCCAGCACCCATCAACTTTCTCTTCAACAAACTTTCTTTTTGATTCGTCATTGCCTATAATTCCTCCAAGAAAACAATGACCAGTTGTGACTTGTACCCCAAGGTCTTTGAACAGGCTGTGTGCTGCAGGAATATCGCTTGGTGCAAGTATTATGAAACACTTGGAGGGTTCTGGGAAGTAGCCATATGATGGGCCAAGCTTGAGTGGTAGATCAAACCAGTTCCTTACCAGTTGTAGTTTCCCTGCACAAGGAGAATCATCAGCCTACCAACTTTGATGCCATTTGGAGAGTTGCTTCAATGACTGAATTAATGGTAGAACTGCCACTGCATAAAACAGCATCAACAATGGCTCACCTTGTGTTACATGTACAGCCTCTTTGCTGTAAAGAATGTGTTCAGACCCTTTCAACAGTAACATGGAGTAACCACGGTATGTATTAAATAGAAAACGGCTGCACCCGGGCCAAAGTATCCGTGCATTCCATTAGGCTGTGACTCTGCTTTACAACATTAAATGCATTCTTAGCATCTACCAGTAGGAGGCTCCACCCACTGCCTGCATTCTCTTCATAAAGGTCCGACATGGCATGTATGACGCCTTCAATACCAGCCTTAAGGCCAGAGGCAAGTTGGTCTATGCCACAAATGTCATCACTACCAGTAGCCATGCTCATGGTCAATTCAATTTCTATCAAAATGCATTGGAGACAAATCAATTGGAAATAAAGACTTGGTCTGGGGACCAGATCATATATGAGAATATGTAGTCTGGTCCCCAGACTAGATTCAACCATAGATATTAACGTATGATTCGACGCATTTTTGCACACGCGAAGGTCACCAGCAATGTATACACAATGACGTAATGCAACTACATGTACACCAACATCCGAGCACAGAGGTCACCTTCTGCAAGGTCATTGTGGTCAGCTCGGGTTGTGGAATACCATAATTATCTGATGTGGCAGAAATTCACACGACCAATTCCCAAAGGTGCGCATGAGGCGGACTTAATTTCCTGAAATTTGTTCCGGATACTATTGGATCCCATTGGAAATTAAGTCCGCCTCACGGCAGTTGAGACTACAGCTACTTGTGAACAAGATCATCAAATGGACGGATCGAACCTCAACCCATCGCACAATGCGTAAGAAATTACTCTTGTGATTGCAATGCATGGATCTCGTGATGTGATGTGACGAAGCGATTATGTAGAATTTTACATTGGGAGCAAAGGCTAAAAGCGCATGGATATTAAATTAATATCCATGCAAAGCGTAAGGATAGTATAGCACGTCCATAGATAATAGAGTAGAACGCGCGAGGTAGTAGTGGTATTCACACCTCAAAAGGGGTGGATTTCTTAGAGCCAAGGGTGGATCTAGTTGGGCGTGGCCCGCCCTTCGCGTTGTCGGAAGGTCGGGTTGCAAGCCTATACCAAGATTTGTTCTGCTGCAACGGGGATTGCAGTCTAATCGCGTTCAAGTGGGTTCATTATCTCCCAATTAGCGGCTGATGTGAGGTAATGAGAGGCAGCTGTTCATCCATTAACTTACATGTAGTACTAGTAACTTGTGTTTGCGAATGTGTTACAGAGGCAGCTAAAGAGTTGCGCTGCCCTGCTACTATGAAGCCTAAACAACAACGCGAAGCGCGGGCCACGCCCAACTCATCGATACCACACCCGAACCAATACTTGAGCAGCTGCTCTGCAGACACGCATTATCACCGAGTAATCTTTCCGACAACGCGAAGGGTGGGCCACGCTGGCCCACGCCCACGCACAACTAGGGTGGATCCAGCGAGGGGCCTCAGGATCTATCTAATACTATAATTTACAACGTCCGTACGTCCGCGTAACCACCTATTTATAAACTCCGCCTAGCGCGTCTACACTTGTGGCTAGAACATAACTAGCAACGCGTACCTCAATCAATAGAAACGAACACTCCCACACAAAAGTACATAGCAACGACCAATGGCAATTGACCGGTACCGGTGTTCATTCGTTTCATTGCGTGCGCGGGCTATTAAACAGTGGCGGATCCAGGGGGGGGGCAACTGGGTTCTGCCCCCCCCCCCGCCAAATAGAAATTAAATATTCATAGCTAAGGGGCGGTGCCTTAAACGATTAATAGTATGTGCGAAAACGGTTAAATCATAGATAGCAGTGCCAGCCGGTGCGGAGCCATGCAGTCTAGAACACCGGGCAGGCATACACGTGCTCTGAATTAAAACTTCCGCGACAGCTGGAATTGTAATAATTTGTGTGTTTGAGTGAATTCAAAGGCGCCTAATATACAAAATTTCAAGTCAAATCTTTCAATAGCAGCAGGTAGGCCTATGCAGCAAATCCATACCGTCAAAATTAATATTATAGTTCACTGGTTCTTTTGACGTTGAAGTTATTCTGGACTGACCAGATGGAGCCTCGGAGTCGAAAGCGACCAAGCAAAGAAGGTTTGCCGTTTGCCATTGGATGCATGATATTATAGATCGTTTGTACACAATGGCAATGCCGGCCAACTTTGGTGCCACGTCACGCAGAGATAATAGAGTTTATCTACGTAGAAGAGTTATAACGTTTTTGGAGCAGTTTTTACGTACTTTTGGGGGGGTTTTCAACGCAAAAAGCGTTGGCTTGGAGGGGTGCCCCCCTCCCGCACCCTCCCCGGGGCGGCTCCGCCTCCAGCTTTGCCCCACCCCCTGCCACACCCTCACCTGTGCCCCCCCCCCCGCTCCCAATTCCTGGATCCGCCCCTGTTAAATACGTTGCGTAGTAACCGTATATTACAACAGGAGGTAGATTACTGTATGTAACTTCTTATAGACCCTATTCATCGCGTGAGCAATGACATCCATTGAAATAATTGTTGTCCGCCATTTTGGTGCTTAAGTTACTATAGGACGGTATGGGCAAAACAAAGCTTTTGGTTATTACTGTACGTTCACAGTAAGTGATTATGGGTTTGGTTTTATTTTTTTATACTGGGCACTGACATCATTCCATTGTGAGAATATAAAAGTATTACGAGACCCAACACAGGCATAACCATACCGTTCTATAGTAACTTGAGCACCAAGATGGCGGACAGCATTGAATATCAATTGAATTAGCCTCAAATGAATTTCATTTTCATGTGATTTTTGACGTCATATGAAAGGGGTTTATAGAATCACTTCCGTGATTTTTCACGGGGTAAGGCTAGTGATGGATATAATTACTATCAATACCCAGTTGTGTGCGCATACAGTAGGGATGTTACAAAAAAAAATTAAAATTCAACCAATAGATAAAAATAGTACTGTCAAGAAGAGCGTAAAAAATGATACCCAAATACAGCGCAGATGAAATTATACTGTTGATCTTTCTGTCACACTAGGAAATGGGTTCTTGTATTATTATCTTAAAGGATAAAAATAATGCAATAATCAGTCACTCTCCCTTCTCGGCGAGTTTGAAGAACAAAAAATACATACAAAAACATCAAAAACTGTACAGGCCTGATATAGTTTATTCTATTGTTAAGTCATCTAAGATAAGATCTGCTGCAAGCTCATAGATGGACATAATAAAGTCTTCTGCATCTTCATATGTTTCGTTTTGGGCCAATAGGCAACAACATATTGTTTTGTCTTCATCTTTATCTTTTCGATTTTCCCATTATACAATACACTTTGTCCATCGTCAAACCAAGCATGACAGATATTGTAACCAATGGATTTGCCAGACATTATGGCAGTAAGATTGTCTAATTTATTGTCCTCCAGATCATGGAATTCATCTCTAATTTTATCTATATCAATGCTCTTCAGTCTGCGCTCCAATTTCTTTCTTGTAGATGTATCTTTTGCTTGTTGCTTCTCCAATTATCTCCTCAACAACTCCTTTCTTAAATCAATTTAATTTCCTTTCCTTTTTTTCCTTTGCTCATGTCCAAGTAGCACAGCTTTCTTCAGGACATTATCTGTAGTAACTTTGTCCAAGTTATCTAAGTACTTTAAAGTCCTGTTTTTTAGTGCCCTAATTTTGCAGGAAATATAACATAGAGTAGCATTTGGTGATTTTTTTCTTGGTTGCACTAAACATTCCCATAATTTCTTCAGCATTAATATTATGGGACTTTGCTGACTCTGTCTCTTTTCTTTACTGCTCTGTAATTTCACACTCAAAGTACTTCTTATATTGCCTTTCCAGCACTTCAATTATTCCTTCCAGGCATGCTTTCATCATATCCCTAAACTGTTCTTCATCTAATGGTGGCTCTCTCTAAAATTTCCAAAGAAATCATCAGGTCGTGTCAGTATTCCTAATGGTATCTCATTCTGTTCCTTCAATTTCAAAATTACATCCTTTACAACTAAGATTCCATCAACATGGTCAATTTGATTGATTGCAGATGTGTAAAAAGCTTTCATCCATGGTCCTGTAAGGTTTGCCTATAAGACCCAACACCTGCATTTCAACTTGGGCAGTGGTGGATACAAAATCTGCTAAAATGCTAGCACGCAATCCACCACAGGATGTTCCCTTTTCCAAATACATTTTCAGCACAGCATGGTGTTCCACATAAATTCCACATATGTGGAAAAGAATATGAAGACGATTGCCTCTATATCGAGGAATGATCCCACATGGTAAACGTTCATTATAAAGAAATGTTGTAAAGCCACGTGGATCTCCTCTTCCATTCTTGTATCGCATCTTATACAATGTTTCCTACTATACAGTCTTTACCCCACACCTTCCCTTCAACATTGTGCAGCTCTTGTCTTTGTTGCAATAGTGTCCAAAGGATGCAAATGGCAATTCAACTCGTTTAGTGTTTTGTGCCAAGATGAATTAACCAATTCAATTGCAGCATGGTTAGCAGCAACACGATCAGTAAGACTGTTAGATATATTTGCAATTATTTTATCTCTAGTTGATTGGTATTCCGTACCATGAAAATGTGAGTAAACTCTTGCTAGGTTATCAAATGCGTCAGTGATGTGTAAGTAGTAAACCTCTGCAGTCCCACCAGGCAGTTCTTCTACAGCAACTACAAAGCAATCTGTTTTAGTGGTGATGTGAATACTGTTCACTTGGATCCCTTCTTGTGTAGTAGCATCAAGGCAAGGGTAATGTTATGGTCATCCAGTATTACTTCTGCAGTTTGCAATTCAGCAATTACACCAAGCTCCCGTGTCATGAACTCTATGGCACTTCTTCGGGGCACATCTGTTAAGAGTAACACCACAACGACATGAAATCTTGGTGATCAGTTCGGTAATGTTGTATGTGGGCACCTGAGCAACAATAGCATCAAATACCATCGTGCGTATTTCCGGAGAGTAGGTTCTTCCATCTTCTTTTGTTTCCTGCTTCTTTGACTCAGCCACCATCTCCTGAACTTTCTCTTCCAGAATGAAATTGTCATTTTGAAGCTTCAATATTTCTTCGTCATTAAGACTCTAATTCTTCTATTTTTTTCTGTAGAGATAGGCTATTAGACAGTTCAACTTTTGCTGCTTTATGAGTATTTTAAAATCTATTATATCTTTTTTGCAATAACATTAGATTTTTATCAGCAACTTTGATTTATCTAACTTAGCTTGCAGCTTTACTATTTGCCGCAGGTCCTTTCTTTTTATTTTTTCATTTGTCCTCTTGACAAAATTCGTCCTGACAGTGCATTTCTTTCTGTGCTCTGAGTTTATCACTCATGGCTCTTAGCTTTTCTCGATGTGTAACCCAAGACGAACAATTTGTGCGGGTTGTCATTGAAGATTTTGAAGCAGATATCACCTTAACAGTACTTTTGCCATGCTGAACTGCAGGTCTTTCATCATGCAGAATTCCAGGTCTTTCATCATGCTGAACTACAGGTCTTTCATCATGCAGAACTCCAGGTCTTTCATCATGCAGAACTCTAGGTCTTCCATCATGCTGAACTGCAGGTCTTTCATCATGCTGAACTGCAGGTCTTTCATCATGCAGAATTCCAGGTCTTTCATCATGCTGAACTACAGGTCTTTCATCATGCAGAACTCCAGGTCTTTCATCATGCAGAACTCTAGGTCTTCCATCATGCTGAACTGCAGGTCTTTCATCATGCTGAACTACAGGTCTTTTGTCATGCTGAACTGCAGGTCTTTCATCATGCTGAACTACAGGTCTTTTGTCATGCTGAACTGCAGGTCTGCTAATCATGTAGTTACAAGGATTAGCCCTTTGTAATGGAAAACTTTCTTGACATATGGAATCAAATCTGGAAAATTCTATCAGTACTTCTTTTGAAACTGTCTAGGGTTCGAGACACTAGCTTCTTCATGTCACAAGATAAAAAAGAAGAAACTGATGATTCAGAAGCATGTTGGGAGGTAGAAGGAAGGTGTGAAAGCAGCTCCTTCACAGTTCTGATTCGGCTGGACTCACATAAGCATACGTATAAGTATAGCACATGTCCATTCAAAAATTCATTCTTTTCAGGCAACATTGAGAAGTTATCAAGTAGGTGTTGCTTGATTATTCCTGGCTTGGCATTCGGTTTTATCACTTTGCGTCGTTTCTTTGTTGGATTGACCATGAATCAAAAGCCAGAACTGGCAACCAAAAGCTGGTATTTTACACCTCGAACAAATCATTGGAAAAAAAAACTGGCAACGATGAACGAATGAACTAGCAACCAACTGACAACAATACTTCACAAGTGCGCAATCAAAGAATGCATGTATAAAAATAATACACAGAATAAATGCATACGTTTAACAATGAACCATTGTTCGGAACAATAAAGCCGTTCTATTGTCTTCTTGTGCTATACCATCCGTTCTTTTGTGATGTCACCAATGCCTCATGCCCTGGGATGGTCCATCTACTGAAATAGAGATCAAAATGTTAGTCAAACAATATACAATTATACTAGCGTAACAACTAACCAAGTTAGATAATATAATAATAGATACCAAATGTCGGGTGTTACAACTTCTTTTGGAATTGTCAGATTGTCTCGAAATTTTGTCAAACACAAGATAATAAACTTTATTATGAGTCTAGATACTTTTCTAAGCGGTCTGAATCTCGGACCTGGGCGTTCTGATACGGTAAAGATGCGTCATTTTTAGTAACGGGTAATACTGTTGAGACGAAAGTTTATTTTTTTAAGTGAATACAGATTACCGAAGAGGAATCTGTGTACTTTGTCAGTAACTAAGCAACTGCCATAAATGTTATGCCATGAAACCAACAGGAGGTACCCTATATCATGCATACGCGAAGAGTGTTGAAAACTTGGACGCAAATTTTACGAACAAGATGGCGGCCAATTATTTGCAGAATTGTAACATACCTACATAAAGGTGCTTTGTGCTTTGGTGTATTGTTCCTCGATGACGCGTCGTTTAAAAGCGTTGCTTTGCATTCTTCATATATCATATCGGCGTCGGAAGGTAAATGACGAAATTTAACCTAGGAGGCGGCTGATTTAATTTCATACAACGACATCATTCATACACGCGACAGAACATAAACTTCCAACATCTGAGCACTCTAAGTCTGTCACCCTCCCTGATTGCATCTTGAAATTCAAAATAAAAAAGCCCAAGGGACAGTATCTCTTTTGCATACTCTTGCAAGATCTTCTTCATATGCTTATTTCTTTTCTATGTCAATGTACAATGATGTCAACACCTGCTTTGAGCTTATCAGAAAGATCTAGGTCATGTTCAGGGAACATGTTTACATCTGGATGATCATGAAGAGTCTCCTTTCCATACATGGCATTCCTTGAGACTCCTAGTACAGAATTGAGCATAGGACTTTACCAGACCCACTCTTAATGTAATCCTATTATGATATTAGAAATTGTAATATCGCAATCATAATAACCACTTTCAGTCAATAAACCTTTACTTGTACATATACATTATTAAAAGTCTCTTAGTTTCGGCAGCTGGATGCGTCTCTGTGACTATAAGCCTCCATTGAGATTAACTGCTAAAAATTAATTTTACTGCGAGGGCGTTTCTGTTAATTGCCAATTATAGCCAGTATTGGGTTAATAGACATTATTGATATGCACCTGGCAGTTACGATGGGCCATCCAGGACTCTCCTGGATGGTTGGCAACTAGTCTTGTCTTCAGACCCAAATTTTTCACAGCTGCGGATGGATTACATCACCATTACACAACACAGCGTTAACTATTGCTTCTCTATATCAGGCAGGCTTGCAAGAATGAAATAATACAGAGGGGAGGGGCCAGCTTTACTACAGTTCGTTGGTTCTGGTTCGGGGTAGCGTTCTGTGGAGGTCACGTTCCAATCTACTTCTCTCTCGTTTTTGAAAATACGAAACTTAGCAACGTTTCTCGAAAAAAAACTAAGACAAGAAATGCAGTAAGTATTTGCACTGTACTAAGCATTTCCACTATAAACAAAATTTAGGACTTGAGTGTAATTGCGTCATCAACCCTTGCATTCGTTATTGTGGATAATATAGAATCATTTGGTCTAAATATACATGGACCATACAGCTGTATCTGTTGCCTATCTGTATTACCAAAATCAAGGTAAAATGACGTTGGTAAGGGATACTTTAAAGTTGTTTGTTACGCCACATTCGTACGCACCATTTGGCGTCATTTGCTGGAAACAGGCTAATAATTTATGCACCATTTGGTGTCAACCACGGCGAAAGGGGTTAAAGATGTTTGCATATCAATGTCAACTCAACAAAATTAATACTTTTATTTATTATTTTATTTTTACTGTTACTATTGCTATTATACCACAAATACTGGCACATAAACTGGCAGCACACTTGCTATGCACTTGTGATATGGAGGTGACTAGACCAAATCTGTGTGTTATGCTCACTTTCTACTATGAAACAATGCAGTTCTTACTATGCTCACCACTTTCACAATTTATTTCAGGTCATAATTCATAAAATGTGGTAGATTTATGCTGTTTAGGGGGTGGGGGCAAACTCTGTGATTATACAAATTTGGGGTATTTAAACCCCCACCCCCCCCCCCCCTCAACCCCTTTCCATACAACTTTTTAATCATTACTACACCAAATTTTGTGCACATAACATAACTGCTGATTTTGCATTGCAGGGATGTAAGCCCAAAAGAGAAACTTTCACACTACTTTCTGGAAGCATGTGCTTTAAATCCACTTTCAACAGCTATTATTACAGGTACGCTAAGGCTTACTTATCAGCAGCTGCAAAAGGCGGCTGAACAAGTGCGGTCCGTACTTAAAGATGTTGGGGTTAAACAGTCTCAATTGGTTGCCATTTGCATTCCACGGTCCACTGATCTTGTGGCAGCTATTCTTGGCTGTGTCCTTCACGGTGCTGTGTTTTTGCTTGTGGACCCTTCCCTGCCTGCTCAGAGAATGCAGGTCCTGTTCGAGATTTCCAGACCTTGTGTAGTGCTCTATTCTATGCAGGACCATCCTAAAATGGAGCCTGTATTGTGTAGCAGCAGATCTATTGTTGGAATTGGTGTTCAGATGGCGGAAAGTCATATTACCTTTCCTAATGCATTTAAAGGGAATCAAAATGTTACTGAACGTTTTGCATATAGCGATGATGTTTTATACATTATTTTTACATCTGGTTCAACTGGCATTCCAAAAGGAGTTTGCGCTTCAGCATTGGGAACTCTCAACCGATTTGAATGGATGTGGAAGGACTTTCCATTCCAGTCTAATGATGTAGTGTGCTTCAAAACATCTGTGAATTTTATAGATTATATTTGGGAAACTCTGGGCACACTGCTGAAAGGTGCTCCTATAGCAATTCCTTCGGAAGAAGAAACTAAGGACCCTCGTCTCTTAGTAGCATTTATGAAGAAGTGGAGAGTGACTCGAGTGATGCTGGTGCCAGCCTACCTGCGCAAAATCCTGGAATCTCCATCAGCTTCAGAAAGCCTAAAATTCCTCACCCTTTTCATGAACACTGGCGAACCACTGTCACTGAGTTTAGCTGCAATGTTTTTGAAAGCAGTTCCATCTTGCAGGTTTCTCAACGTTTATGGTACATCTGAAATTTCTGGTGATGTTACATTCTTTGAAGTCAGTTCTCAGTATATAGAACAAACTAGCAGTTCATTTGTGCCTATTGGCAAGCCAATTTCAAATGTACATATTGAAGTTATTGACCCAAACACTGGTGAAATTATTCCTCAAAATTCTTCTAAACCCGGTGAGCTGGTCATACATGGAATATGTGTGGCACATTCATATCTCAATTCTGACGATAAATCATTATCCCATAGTGGTGATAGAAGCATCTTTAATACACATGATCTTGTGCATTACATTCCATCAGGTGATGTGATGTACATGGGAAGACGAGATCACCAGATCAAAGTCAGAGGAGTGCGTATCAATCCTTCTGAAATTGAAGCTGTGTTAGACAAGAATAGCAGTGTTGAAAGGGCAGTAGTGGCTGCAGATGAGTCTCACATGAATCTAGTAAGCTTCATACAGATCAATGAGAGTCATTGTACCAGCAAGGAGTCCAGTGCTGTCCTTGAGTATGGAGGAGCAAGCTTCTTCACAAACACCTCTCTTAGTGGAGCCATAGCCACCGAACTTCTCAAGCTTCTTCCACAATACCTGGTCCCATCACTGTATGTCTTTACCCACAGGCTTCCAACTCTTCCATCAGGCAAGGTAAGCAGAAAAGAATTACCACCTGCATCAGAGATTAGAAAACTTCTCTCAGAGTCAGTAAATGAAATTGAGCAACTTAGTAAGACAGAAGAACAACTTTGCTGCATTATCAAAAATCTTTTACAACTTAGTAGTGTGTCCTTAGCTGGGAATTTTTTTGCCCTTGGAGGAAATTCACTTTCAGCCATTGGACTGGCCAGTGGAATAGAGGAATCATTTCACATTAAGTTGTCTGTAAGTGCCATCATGTCAAGCCCAACATTTCAGACACTGGCAGCTGAGATTGATAAGGAAACTGCTAAAAATGATACTTGCAAATATGATGATCTTGATGCAAGTCCAATTCAATCCACAGGACCTTTGACACTTGGACAAGAGAATGTATTTGATGTTGAAAGAATAGCTGATTGCGATCTTTATGAGATTTGTGTAGCAGGCAAATGTTTACAACAGATCAACACCGGATATCTCTGGAAGTCTGTTCATGACCTTGCTATGAGTCATGAGTCCCTTAGAACACTTTTCCCATGCACAATGTATGGACAACCATTTCAAAAGGTCTTGAGCCCCGACAGTTCTGAGTGTTTAGCTCTCATTGCATCAGCATGCAGTGTTGTAGATTGTTCAGAGGAATGTCCATTGAGATTTATAGATGGTCAGACCAGCATACCTAATTTGCACTATAACCTTTCAGAAGGCCCATTGTGGAAGTTCACACTTTTCAATAATGTCACTGTCCCAGGAGAAGTTGGTCCTTGCAGCATTATTGCCTTTCAAGCACATCATATTATTACAGATGGATGGTCCATGCAGTGTTTGCTTACAGATTTAGAAGACACATATTTGAAATATGTTAAAGAAACAAAAGATGGGATCATACAACATGGGAACAATTCAAAGCCACTTAATGCCATCAAAGAAGCTATGCAACAGCGTTCGGTTGTGTATGATAAACAGTTGAAATTCTGGGAAGCAAGGTTACGAGACGCTGCCGTGCCATTTTTCTTCCATCCCAAATGTATTCCTTCATACACAAACAATCATAAGTCCTTCTCAATACACAAAATATTCAACACACCTCTTAGTGAGGTCAGTAGCTTTTGCCAGGCAAACTCAGTCACAGAGTTTACATTTGCTTTAACTGGTTTGCTGGTCGCAATATATGCACTCAATGGCTTGCAAGATATTGTTACAATGATACCCATTGCTAATCGTAATCAGGAGAATATGAAAGTCAGTGGATATATTACTGATGTTGCACCCCTGAGGACAGTGTTTAATAGCACAACAAATCTGCACTTTCTACTGAAAAGTGTCAAAGAAGGTGTGCTAAATATAATTGAAAATATAATACCAAATTTGATTTTAGAAAGGGAATTGCATAAAAGGGGGCTTATACAACCTAACCATCCATTCTTTTCTGGGGTATTTGAGCAACTATTGTTTGTGTGTGATTACGAATATTCTGCAGCATTTTCCAATTCTGTCTTATTTCAGAACATCCCAATTCTTCATTCTGCTACTGACTATCCTATGGAGCTTTATGTTACCCTCACAATGGATAGTTTTGATGTTCAAGCTGTTTTCTCAGATCAGCTTTATGACGTAAACACAATACAAGTATTGCTCAACACTTGGGAGAGTGTAGTTGAAACTATGGTAAAGCATTTATACCTGTACGTACCTCTGAAACTGCTCTGTCAAGATCTCTGCATTCCTTCATGTACAGGGATACGTGGTGAAAAGCAACCGAAGATTGCTGAAGACCTTTCATTGTCTCCTATGATATCACTAGGTTTAAATGAAAGCAGTATTGCTGTTTCTTTAAACTGTAACGAGCAAATCACAATGAAACAGCTATCTTCCATTCAGCAAAGCCTGCATGCCGTAATTAGTGGTTTCCATTCAGGTAGTCATACTACTGTGATCACAAACCTCTCACTTTCAGCATATGTCATAGCACTTATAACTGTGGCAACAAAAATGAAATGTGCTTTTTCTTTCTTCTCATCATTGACAGGAATGGTGGAAAATTTAAATGACATTGCGAATGATACTTCGTTTTTGATTGCAGTCCAAAATATAGAAGACTATGAATCCATCCTAAAGCATTTACCATCAGAAAACCTGTCTAATGTTAGTGCTTTTTCAATACACTCACTTCTATGTCATAGCCAAATAGATATACCATCCTTCACCCCAAAGGCATGTTTTGGAAATGCTGCATTAGACTTACGCATGAAATCTAAGTGGCAATCTGATGTAAAAATGTGTTCCCATCTCGCAACTGAATATTTCAGTGAGGTTTGTTGTGCTGCAGTGTTGACATCACCTGAATCTTCAACCTTTCCCATAGCCACGAGTCTACTTCTTCATGGAATGCGTGTGGAGGTGTTCACGTATGAACACCTCAATTCATTTCTTCAATTTATTTCTAAACCTGGAGCAGACATGGTTGTGATTCCAGAAACCACTATACCTTATATAATTCCAAAAATTGTGGGATGTAACTGGATCAAGCACTTTTGGATTCAGGGACTACCACTGGGTCTAGCTTATATCTCCAAGTGGACCACTGCTTCACACCATGTACAGGTTATTGTTACACACAGCCTTTTACCTGAACAGCATTTGATCACACACCACTTCAACCTTAAGAATATCCCATCCATTCAAGATGACAGCATTCCTTGCTTACCCATCGGTACTATGTGTAAAGGATTGAATGGGAAGGTGCTTCACAGAGATGGTCGAGACGTTTCTCAAGGATTTATTGGTAGTTTTGCCACGATGGATAGTGATGTGGTTCATCGGTCTACTTCACTTGTTAGACAGCTACCCATGGATGGCTCATTTGAGCTTGTGTCTGTGAATGCTGAAGCATACTACAAGGGAATTGACGTGACACCTGCTCTGTTTGTACTGAGCACCATCCCTGAAGTGAGCTGGTGTGGTGTGTCTACAGGTACTGGTAGGGACAATATGGCAGTACTGTACAGCAGTGATGTGGAAAGTTCAAGGCACGAAATAAGAGAAAAGCTTTTAGATAATCTCACCCTCTCATATCTAGCCATCATCTATCCACTTGGAGTCAGCCCTCCTATAACTCCAGACTTCACCCTTGACCTTAATGGCCTTTCCTATGCTGACTCCCTACTAGGTCCATCAATGTTTTCAGATCATAAAGATGACGAGGTTGTGGACAAAATAGTCAGAGCTGTGAGCAAAGCATTCGGCATTGATGCTGAAAC
This sequence comes from Spongilla lacustris, assembly GCA_949361645.1. Lineage (NCBI taxonomy): Eukaryota > Metazoa > Porifera > Demospongiae > Spongillida > Spongillidae > Spongilla > Spongilla lacustris. The sequence continues at coordinate 857,567 of OX442431.1, forward strand.
AGTAAGGCAGACATCAGATCTGTTATCTGTTGGGGGTATGGGTACTGCCAACATTCTGACCCTCACCGTTGATCTCAATACTGAATTTAAATGTGGTTATAGCATTTCAAAGGTGTGCCAAGCTTTGAGGGATGGCCGCTTGGTTGAACTATTTAGAGACATAAAATGACAATTTAGGCCACTTGATTGAACGTGTTAGAGACAATGATAGTAAATTTGGTTATATACACATGTATTGTTCATTTGTGCCATATTGGGTTGAGGTATGCACAGCCAGTCACACTGAATAATATAATGTTTGGGGGGGTGGGGCAATGAAGCTATCGATGTGCTGTCAAAAAAGGTGGCCACCCAGCTATGTCGACCCAGCTATGTCGACCTCTAAATGAGGCCATTGACACATATGAGGCAGGATGCCAGTGCTCAAAATAACGGGCGGACATCGGTCAATTTCCGATCAATTTGCGCATATGACCGCGCAACTTACACTAGAGCCGGTCATTTGGTCCGACCATTCTTTATGGTTGTACTGTAGTATTAATTAGTTATGATAGCGACCGCGATATGCATGATAACATCTAGCTGTGATAACATCTAGCAGCTAACGGTCTAACCACGTGGATTGTGAAAACAGCTGTTAGCGTACATGTACACGTACACATTAATTATTGCAAAACGGAGCCTACCAATGAAGAAAGTCTACCACCCGATGCAAAGAAGAGGAAGGTTACGTTCAATACACTCTACAGAGTCGGTACGCAATAGCAACTTTCGCGGGATCATGCTCAGCATATTCATGCTATGAATTTGCTGAAGTGGGAACAGGCCAAAGCCAGCGATGTACATGCTCAAGCGCTTAGCGTGATTCCACAGCTAGAAAAGGCGCAGTTGAAGCGCAAAACTTTACATTACTTTTTAGCTATATAAAAGTTGTCTTTCACAAAATTTCCCCAGCTCTGTGATGGCTCCTTTACCTTCAGATACTGACATTGATTAATTGTATCTAGATCAAGCACTCAACTTGATTTAACTTACACACCTGTTCTACAAGCATATACATGCATACATATTAGAATGTCCGAACAAATCTGACAATGTCAGCCCAAAGTTAATATTGGTCTGCCAAATGTCCGATCAAAATTCGGTCCTTATTTTGAGCACTGGGATGCTGTCCTGCTGCACTGGAACATTGTCTAGTTCAGTATGCTCCTATGCTGCCGGTGTCATAGGGTATACGGTCCGGCCCAATTTTCGGTCCGGCGGACCGTACAATGTCTCTAGGCAACCGCTGTGGTTTTTACTCCAGACGTGACGTTTATCGTATTTTTTCATGCAAAGGGTCCATACTTACACTAGTGAGATCCGCTAACCCATAGATTAATACCCAAAGGTGCGCATGAGGCGGACTTAATTTCCTGAAGTTTACAGACCTTGTTCCAGATACTATTGGATCTCATTGGATATTAAGTCCGCCTCACGGTGAATCGCCAATAACGGATCTGATTCAGGTAGCGTAAGAGTTGTTTTAAACCTCAAAAACTGAACAAAGAGACTACAGCTACTTGTGATCAAGATCATCAAATGGACGGATCGAAGAACCTCAACCCATCGCACAATGCGTAAGAAATTACTCTTGTGATTGCAATGCATGGATCAAGTGATGTCATGTGTCGAAGCGATTATGTAGAATTTTAAATGGGGGCAAAGGGAATGTACATTTAATTAATATCCATGCAAAGCGTATAGCACGTCCGTAGATAAGAGCTGAGAGTAGGGATTGGCAACAATCACGTGATCCATTCAGAACGCGCGAGGTAGTGGTATTCACACCTTAAAAGGGGGGTGGATTTCTTGGAGTCAAGGGTGGATCCAGCGAGGGGCCTCAGGATCCATGATGAATATAATTACTATCAATACCCTTGTTCCTCGACTACGCGTCGTTTAAAAGCGTTGCCGTATATCATATAGGCGTCGGAAGGTAAATAACGAAATTTAACCTGGGGGGGAGGGAGGAGGCGACTGATTTAATTTCATACAATGACATCGTTCGTACACGCGACAGTGACATAGAGACAATATACTGTCTCTGGTGACGCGTAAAATTGCATGCGTCGCCTATGTGATTCCCGCGATTTATTTCTATGACTCACTTGCCCAGCATTTATACGACACTTAAAAAATGCATGTATTTTTTTAAGTCAGTCTGTCCCTGTCTATTAACTTGTACAGAACAACTGCAATTGTAGTCCTTGCAGCTTTAATATACTTCAGTTGCTGCGTTGCAGAGCAGCAGAGCACTTACACGGTATATGTGGTTTTACTCGGATCTGCCAAGTTATGTCCTGTACCATCTGCCAATTGCTGGGAACAGCAGGAGTTGGATAGTCAATCAAGTAAGAGTCAATGCCTAAACCCGCTTGCAACACTTTAGATTCATATCTGGCTCGGGCGACCGCTGATAAACCCTACAAATACGCTCCATTCTGTTGACGTGCCACACTCACTTGCCCCCAATATTGCAATATAAATTGTCACATTACATTGTGACATGACGTAGGCCATGCAACCCCTGTATTCAATGGCTCGTCTATGGCGTATGAATTTATTAGGGGTCATAATGGGTTGGAAACTGAGACAATCAACACCAATTAACGCGCACTGTCCTGGGAAGAATTAATTGCTATGACCAGAACACTACAAGACAGTTGACAAATATACTGGTGTCCATTAAAAGAATATAATTCCTTTATGGGATTATTAATTTGTGAATATACAGTGACTAAGGTAGGCAAATATGAACCGCATTATTAACACAATAATGTGGCCACCAGACTTTCTGTGAAGTCTTCAGTACCCAGACCAGAAGCACTGTTAAGCATATTTAAGAGGCTGAACATGACGCTGATCAGAGCCAATGCAAGGGCCTTGCTAAGCACAGTTACTCTAGGTTGATTGTAGGACAATACATAGTCAAAACAACACCACTACATAATTCAATATCAAATAACATGGTGTTTCCTACTTCATTTTAATTGGTGGTGGTGATTAAAATTTGTTAAACCTTAGCAGTTTTAACCTTAATAACTTATAATCAAATTATGGTCTAAAATGATACTAATTCACTATTGAACTCAGTAACTTCAAATCAATGCTGCCTCACTGCATATTCAGATATTCCATTACTTATTAATGGTTATAAAAATTAATGATCTCTAACCTTAATCTTGATAATCGAGGGTTTTGAATATTTCGATAATCCGCAAGGGTTTTGATATAATTACTTAACCAATTAGCACATGTAATTTTAAATATAACAAACAAATACATCACACATAATAATTATAATAACACGCAAAACACACACAAAAAACTGCATGCATAGATAACTGTCCTGTTGGGTTGATTGGGGGTAGGAGAGGACCAGCATTAGCTAAACAAAATTGAGAACTTTAGTGTGATTGCATCATCAACCCTTGCATTCGTTATTGCGGGTAATATGGATTCAAGAAATTACGATTTGGTCTAAATATACACGGACCATACAGCTGTATCTGTTGCCTATCTGTATTACCAAAATCAAGGTAAAATGACGTTGGTAAGGGATACTTTAAAGTTGTTTGTTACGCCACATTCGTATGCACCATTTGGTGTCATTTGCTGGAAACAGGCTAATAATTTATGCACCATTTGGCGTCAACCGCTGGGAAAGGGTTAAAGATGTTTGCGATTACTCCACAAATACTGGCACATAAACTGGCAGCACACTTGCTATGCACTTGTGATATGGAGGTGACTGGACCAAATCTGTGTGTTATGCTCACTTTCTACTATGAAACAATGCAGTTCTTACTATGCTCACCACTTTCACAATTTATTTCAGGTCATAATTCATAAAAGGTGTTAGATTTATGCTGTTTAGGGGGTTGGGGGCAAACTCTGTGATTTTACAAATTTGGGGTATTTAACCCACCCCCCCCCCTCCCCCCTTTCCATACAACTTTTTAATCATTACTACACCAAATTTTGTGCACATAACATAACTGCTGATTTTGCATTGCAGGGATGTAAGCCCAAAAGAGAAACTTTCACACTACTTTCTGGAAGCATGTGCTTTAAATCCACTTTCAACAGCTATTATTACAGGTACGCTAAGGCTTACTTATCAGCAGCTGCAAAAGGCGGCTGAACAAGTGCGGTCCGTACTTAAAGATGTTGGGGTTACACAGTCTCAATTGGTTGCCATTTGCATTCCACGGTCCACTGATCTTGTGGCAGCTATTCTTGGCTGTGTCCTTCACGGTGCTGTGTTTTTGCTTGTGGACCCTTCCCTGCCTGCTCAGAGAATGCAGGTCCTGTTCGAGATTTCCAGACCTTGTGTAGTGCTCTATTCTATGCAGGACCATCCTAAAATGGAGCCTGTATTGTGTAGCAGCAGATCTATTGTTGGAATTGGTGTTCAGATGGCGGAAAGTCATATTACCTTTCCTAATGCATTTAAAGGGAATCAAAATGTTACTGAACGTTTTGCATATAGCGATGATGTTTTATACATTATTTTTACATCTGGTTCAACTGGCATTCCAAAAGGAGTTTGCGCTTCAGCATTGGGAACTCTCAACCGATTTGAATGGATGTGGAAGGACTTTCCATTCCAGTCTAATGATGTAGTGTGCTTCAAAACATCTGTGAATTTTATAGATTATATTTGGGAAACTCTGGGCACACTGCTGAAAGGTGCTCCTATAGCAATTCCTTCGGAAGAAGAAGCTAAGGACCCTCGTCTCTTAGTAGCATTTATGAAGAAGTGGAGAGTGACTCGAGTGATGCTGGTGCCAGCCTACCTGCGCAAAATCCTGGAATCTCCATCAGCTTCAGAAAGCCTAAAATTCCTCACCCTTTTCATGAACACTGGCGAACCACTATCACTGAGCTTAGCTGCAATGTTTTTGAAAGCAGTTCCATCTTGCAGGTTTCTCAACGTTTATGGTACATCTGAAATTTCTGGTGATGTTACATTCTTTGAAGTCAGTTCTCAGTATATAGAACAAACTAGCAGTTCATTTGTGCCTATTGGCAAGCCAATTTCAAATGTACATATTGAAGTTATTGACCCAAACACTGGTGAAATTATTCCTCAAAATTCTTCTAAACCCGGTGAGCTGGTCATACATGGAATATGTGTGGCACATTCATATCTCAATTCTGACGATAAATCATTATCCCATAGTGGTGATAGAAGCATCTTTAATACACATGATCTTGTGCATTACATTCCATCAGGTGATGTGATGTACATGGGAAGACGAGATCACCAGATCAAAGTCAGAGGAGTGCGTATCAATCCTTCTGAAATTGAAGCTGTGTTAGACAAGAATAGCAGTGTTGAAAGGGCAGTAGTGGCTGCAGATGAGTCTCACATGAATCTAGTAAGCTTCATACAGATCAATGAGAGTCATTGTACCAGCAAGGAGTCCAGTGCTGTCCTTGAGTATGGAGGAGCAAGCTTCTTCACAAACACCTCTCTTAGTGGAGCCATAGCCACCGAACTTCTCAAGCTTCTTCCACAATACCTGGTCCCATCACTGTATGTCTTTACCCACAGGCTTCCAACTCTTCCATCAGGCAAGGTAAGCAGAAAAGAATTACCACCTGCATCAGAGATTAGAAAACTTCTCTCAGAGTCAGTAAATGAAATTGAGCAACTTAGTAAGACAGAAGAGCAACTTTGCTGCATTATCAAAAATCTTTTACAACTTAGTAGTGTGTCCTTAGCTGGGAATTTTTTTGCCCTTGGAGGAAATTCACTTTCAGCCATTGGACTGGCCAGTGGAATAGAGGAATCGTTTCACATTAAGTTGTCTGTAAGTGCCATCATGTCAAGCCCAACATTTCAGACACTGGCAGCTGAGATCAATAAGGAAATTGCTAAAAATGATACTTGCAAATATGATGATCTTGATGCAAGTCCAATTCAATCCACAGGACCTTTGACACTTGGACAGGAGAATACATTTGTTGTTGAATGTATAGCTGATTGTGATCTGTATGAAGTTTGTGTAGCAGCCAAATGTTTGCAACAGATCAACACCGGATATCTCTGGAAGTCTGTTCATGACCTTACTATGAGTCATGAGTCCCTTAGAACACTTTTCCCATGCACAATGTATGGACAACCATTTCAAAAGGTCTTAAGCCCTGACAGTTCTGAGTGCTTAGCTGTCATTGCATCAGCATGCAGTGTTGTAGATTGTTCAGAGGAATGTCCATTGGGATTTATAGACGGTCAGACCAGCATACCTAATTTACATTATAACCTTTCAGAAGGCCCATTGTGGAAGTTCACACTTTTCAATAATGTCACTGTCCCAGGAGAAGTTGGTCCTTGCAGTATTATTGCCTTTCAAGAACATCATATTATTACAGATGGATGGTCCATGCAGTGTTTGCTTACAGATTTAGAAGGCACATATTTGAAATATGTTAAAGAAACAAAAGATGAGATCATACAACATGGGAACAATTCAAAGCCATTTAATGCCATCAAAGAAGCTATGCAACAGCGTTCGGTTGTGTATGATAAACAGTTGAAATTCTGGGAAGCAAGGTTACGAGATGCTGCCGTGCCATTTTTTTTGCATCCCAAATGTATTCCTTCATACACAAACAATCATAAGTCCTTCTCAATACACAAAATATTCAACACACCTCTTAGTGAGGTCAGTAGCTTTTGCCAGGCAAACTCAGTCACAGAGTTTACATTTGCTTTAACTGGTTTGCTGGTCGCAATATATGCACTTAATGGCTTGCAAGATATTGTTGCACTAATACCCAATGCTAATCGTAATCAGGAGAATATGAAAGTCAGTGGATATATTACTGATGTTGCACCCCTGAGGACAGTGTTTAATAGCACAACAAATCTGCACTTTCTACTGAAAAGTGTCAAAGAAGGTGTGCTAAATATGCTTGAAAATATAATACCTAATTTGATTTTAGAAAGGGAATTGCATAAAAGGGGGTTTATACAACCTAACCATCCATTCTTTTCTGGGGTATTTGAGCAACTATTGTTTGTGTGTGATTACGAATATTCTGCAGCATTTTCCAATTCTGTCTTATTTCAGAACATCCCAATTCTTCATTCTGCTACTGACTATCCTATGGAGCTTTATGTTACCCTCACAACGGATAGTTTTGATGTTCAAGCTGTTTTCTCAGATCAGCTATATGATGTAAACACAATACAGGTATTGCTTAACACTTGGGAGAGTGTAGTTGAAACTATGGTAAAGCATTTATACCTGTACGTACCTCTGAAACTGCTCTGTCAAGATCTCTGCATTCCATCATGTACAGGGTTACGTGGTGAACAGAAATTGAGGATTGCTGAAGACCTTTCATTGTCTCCTATGAGATCACTAGGTTTAAATGAAAGCAGTACTGCTATTTCTTTAAACTGTAACGAGCAAATCACGCTGCAACAGCTATCTTCCATTCAGCAAAGCCTGCATGCCATAATTAGTGGTTTCCATTCAGGTAGTCATACTACTGTGATCACAAACCTCTCACTTTCAGCATATGTCATAGCACTTATAACTGTGGCAACAAAAATGAAATGTGCTTTTTCTTTCTTCTCATCATTGACAGGAATGGTGGAAAATTTAAAAGACATTGCAAAGGATACTTCGTTTTTGATTGCAGTCCAAAATATAGAAGACTATGAATCCATCCTCAAGCATTTACCATCAGAAAACCTATCTAATGTTAGTGCTTTTTCAATACACTCACTTCTATGTCATAGCCAAATAGATATACCATCCTTCACCCCAAAGGCATGTTTTGGAAATGCTGCATTAGACTTACGCATGAAATCTAAGTGGCAATCTGATGTAAAAATGTGCTCCCATCTCGCAACTGAATATTTCAGTGAGGTTTGTTGTGCTGCAGTGTTGACATCACCTGAATCTTCAACCTTTCCCATAGCCACGAGTCTACTTCTTCATGGAATGCGTGTGGAGGTGTTCACGTATGAACACCTCAATTCATTTCTTCAATTTATTTCTAAACCTGGAGCAAACATGGTTGTGATTCCAGAAACCACTATACCTTATATAATTCCAAAAATTGTGGGATGTAACTGGATCAAGCACTTTTGGATTCAGGGACTGCCACTGGGTCTAGCTTATATCTCCAAGTGGACCACTGCTTTGCAGCATGTACAGGTTATTGTTACACACAGCCTTGTACCTGAACAGCATTTGATCACACACCACTTCAACCTTAAGAATATCCCATCCATTCAAGATGACAGCATTCCTTGCTTACCCATCGGTACTATGTGTAAAGGATTGAATGGGAAGGTGCTTCACAGAGATGGTCGAGACGTTTCTCAAGGATTTATTGGTAGTTTTGCCACGATGGATAGTGATGTGGTTCATCGGTCTACTTCACTTGTTAGACAGCTACCCATGGATGGCTCATTTGAGCTTGTGTCTGTGAATGCTGAAGCATACTACAAGGGAATTGACGTGACACCTGCTCTGTTTGTACTGAGCACCATCCCTGAAGTGAGCTGGTGTGGTGTGTCCACAGGTACTGGTAGGGACAATATGGCAGTACTGTACAGCAGTGATGTGGAAAGTTCAAGGCATGAAATAAGAGAAAAGCTTTTAGCTAACCTCTCCCTCTCATATCTAGGCATCACCTATCCACTTGGAGTTAATCCTCCTATAACTCCAGACTTCACTCTTGACCTTGACGGCCTTTCCTTTGCTGACTCCCTACTAGGTCCATCAATGTTTTCAGATCATAAAGGTGACGAGGTTGTGGACAAAATAGTCAGAGCTGTGAGCAAAGCATTCGGCATTGATGCTGAAACAGTAAGGCAGACATCAGATCTGTTATCTGTTGGGGGTCTGAGTACTGCCAACATTCTGACCCTCACCGTTGATCTCAATACTGAATTTAAATGTGGTTATAGCATTTCAAAGGTGTGCCAAGCTTTGAGGGATGGCCGCTTGGTTGAACTATTTAGAGACATAAAATGACAATTTAGGCCACTTGATTGAACGCGTTAGAGACAATGATAGTAAATTTGGTTATATACACATGTATTGTTCTTTTGTTTGATTGTTGCTATATTGGGTTGAGATATGCACAGCCGGTCACACTGAATAATATAATGTTTGGGGGGGGGGGGGGGGGGGGGGGGCAATGAAGCTATCGATGTGCTGTCTAAACTGTCAAAAAGGTGGCCACCCAGCTATGTCGACCTTATTGAGGCTATTGACACACATGAGGCAGGACGCTGTCCTGCTGTACTGGAACATTGTCAAGTTCAGTATGCTCCTATTCTGCCGGCAATACCTTATATCTCATAGCCACAAGTCTGCCCCTTCATGGAAAACTGTATGCAGTGAGGTCGTGCATATACAGTTCATAAGATTATAAGGAGCGGAATACATTTGTGATTCTATTAGTCACTGTGCACTCCAGTTAAATAATGGAATAGACTTTTATGGTTTCTCCAATAAGAACTGAACCTTGCAGCATTGGTGAACTGTTTTGGACGAGTTCTCGTAATTGACACAGTAGTGCTGAGTATACTTGTAAAATACTGCTTTGTCTATTCATACCAGTATATAATTTAATTTTATATACCGGTAGTGAAATGTACTACTACTTGATGGAAGAAGATTTTTTTTTTTCTGGGTTCAAGAGTGGGAACAAGTATGGTTTATCTGTCTTAGCTTTCTAAGTGTTTGTACATCGTAAGTATTTAACGGCTCTATCAACGTATCCAAATATGCTTGCTACATAGAGACCACAACACAGTGGTTTAGAAGTGTAGTCCACGAGGACATTTTTAATTTAATAGAATCCAAGCACACCAAAGTATAACTATCACAGCTGTAATGAATTATTGTACATTGATTAAATTCTGTTTTATATGGTAAGTTACATAATATCAAACCAACATAATCAAGATTAAAAGTACTGCTTTTAAAACTGAATAACAAAATACCCTGCAGTAGTTAACTACAGATAACTATTTCTTTGTTCACTGTTAACAAGTGGTGAGATAACATAATTTCTATTAGTACAAATTAATTAACTAGAATCAAACCAATGTAATCAAGTATAAGAAAACTAGTTCAGTACAATAAAAAGATTAGTTAATGTGTTCAGGACTCATTTTAAAGGCACACTGTTTAAATGCTATCACCAGATGTCATGTGAGCTAAAGCTTGTTGGGTTGTACAGCACCATACAGTATCTTCATCATATTCCATGTGTACCCCTTGATCCATTCCCTCCCAGTAGTAAAAATACACTCAACTAAGTGATCTTCAAATGATACACACCTACTAGTGACCTCCAATCATTGGGGGCAGGAACGAACATTGTGTGGTCCATTGCAGAATGAAACATTTAGCCACACGTCGATAATTCCTCATGCACCAATGGATCTGACTTGATCCACAGTCTAGTTAACACATATGTTAGGTTTGCCTGTTGGCCTTCAATTCTCAGCAGGGCCATTAGATCAGACCAATGTTTCTTTAACTTGCTACTTTGATTCTTCTCAGACAGTAAGTTTTCATCGCTAATAAACTGCCCTGAAGCCTCCCAATCACTTTTAAACCTCTTTATGTATATATTTGTCGTAAGCGTCCGCGTTGGAAATCGACTTTCCATTTTGAGCAATAAAACCTTTGCAATCAAAGTACAATAGCACGATTGCACGTTAATGTCACCGACCAGCTTCAAACATCCAAATAGCAATCAAACACACTTCGCATATACATGTAGAAAAAGAGACGCTGGGTACAATCGCGCACATAAGTCATTTTACAGGTATGCATACGATATACCCATGCGTGCACGACACAAAGTGCACAAAGACAGCCCAGAAAAGAACAAAGACGGCGTTTCCTTAGCCTGCCATTGTTGTCTGGAGCTAGCAGCACGCAAAAGAACCCAATCATCACATAGAATACAGCCCATTAGACAGTTATTAAAACAATTATTAACCACTCAGTCATCGCTATGTCGCGCGTTTGAACCTTACTTGCAGCACTAAACGGAAAGTCGGTTGGAGTCGGCTACGTTGGAGGATTGGAAATGCATGGGAGAATCGATTGGCCGTTACTCCTTGCTTCGCTCGGTCCTAGAATCGTGTAGAAAAGTGCTTGAAGTTGGTACATCGAAAATTTTTTCGTTTTTTTACGTATAAAATGGAACATATTACCGCGTATTTGAAGCAAGTTTAGTATTATTGGAAACAGCAGAACAAAAGCTATTTCTCCAATACTAAATAGCAAATTTATGTATTTTGGAAAGCAGATAAAATTCATGTAAGCAGAAATTTAAAAAATGCTCATCAAATTCACTTTCGATGTGCACAGCTTTAAAAAAACAATTCCTATTTCTTATTTTACTAATAAAATTTAACACTTCAATCAGCTACAACAATGTTTATGCAAAAAAAAAATATGCATCCTTCCCATGCCCAATGTCCTGCTGCTGAAATTGGGGTAGGGAGGTGCTAATCATATTCATGACACTTCTTCAAATCCTACATACGAAGTACTAACGTACTCCCTTATTATTAACATCTAACTACCAGTAAATCATTCCCCAACCCATCAGTGGATATGGCATTATACCCACTATCGATAAAGATTTTAGCCTATACGATCTCAATACTAGCTATAGCACAACATCACACATGTGCAGGTCCACAGCTTACCATCTGATCATGAGCTGTGGACTGATACACCAGGCCGGCAGAACTAGAAATACAAATATGTTATGCATAAGTTATGTCAATTACTAATTGTCTTCTGGGTGAAGTGTTCATAGATAATATATGGACAGTGTCCAGCAAAATCGGGCTTGTGGGGTTATAATTTTATCAGTATAAAAATTGCACGTTGTACTAAACAACACATCTTCGCGACGGTACTAACTTTTCCTTTCAAATTTTATACACTTGTTCCCACACCATTTCTCTGTGTGAAAATCGATTTTTGTGATCTACACCTTTTCCGTGCCGTGGATAAAACAATCGTTAACCCCGCGGGTTAGATATCCATATTTCTTCCCGTACGAGTGTTGAAAACGTGTCAAATTCGGAGTGTGCATAGAGGAATCCTGTAGCTATTGATTTGTTCTGTTCGTTAGTTTCTCAATCATCCGTTACGGAGATACAGTTGAACAAACTACAGGCACATTTTCCCGCTTGATTCGCGCCAATGATATAATCACCGCCTTCCAATTGACTGAGCGGGACGCGATTTGCCAAAATCATTGGCGCGAATCAAGCGGGAAAACGTGCCCGTAGTTTGTTCAACTGTATCTCCGTAACGAATGATATAGAAATTAAAGAACAGAACAAATCAATAGCTACAGGACTCCTCTATGTGCAACCCGAATTTGACGCGTTTTCAACACTCGTACGTGGAGAAATGAGGAATTCTAACCCGCGGGGTTAACAATTGTTGTATCCACGGCACGGAAAATGTGTAGATCACAAAAATAGATTTTCACACAGAGAAATGGTGTTGTTTTTGTCATCTGCTTCTCGAATGACTTCTTTGTACGCAATTGAGGCCAGGTCTCCCAAAGCATCTCTTATTTCATTGTGCCTCTGGATTACTAGACCTCCTATTCTACACTACTGCCATAGTATTCTTTCCAATCTTCCTCGAATCCCCAGGCTCACACCTTCATCATAATTTGCTATACATGTAAACTTAAAGATGCTTCAAAATCTCTTGTATACTCAATGCACAGATAAGCATAAAAGGCAGCAGATGGCACTAATGATAGAATAGCTGTATTTGGACTGACTTAAAAGACAAGGAGTATCCGATTGGTGACCAAAAAAATGCTAATGATGGTCACAGCAAGCTTTGTGTTGATGCATAAAGTATTATTAATAGGATACCATTCCAGAAACGATAGCGATCTTTGAAGGGGGCAGTCAATAAAAGGCTTCAACCTATTTACCCAACTACAACATTTCCAATGAGACCTTGCCTGTAACCATAGTGACAACTGTATCAGTACAGTGTAAGGAATGATAATATCACCATGACAACTAATACTGAATGCTTGTATCCAAAGTACTCAATATTGCCATCATACCACACTTGGCCCGAAGAGGAGATCAGAGTGTTTGGCAGCTCAACTTGACTTCAGCTCCAGAAAACAGTATTTTCGCAGCATAAGAAAGGATTCAAATGAATACCAGTACCAGTGTTGCAAGCAATAAGAGAACTGTATAATTATGATGGAAAGATTTATTCAAGCCATGCCTGGATCCTAAAGTCAATGTTTGTACAGGCTATGAATGTAGACGGAAACTGAATGAGATCCCTTTGTAAAGTTTTTTTTTTTTTTAATGAAGCCATTGTTAATCCCTATAACATTGACATAGAAGATGGATCCTGGGAGTGTCCCTGTAAATACGGTGAGGTTGGTCAGCAGTTGAAGGAATGCATGGATGAATCCCATTACACCTAATGCAATAACATAAACATAAGTCCTGCCTGACACCTCCCGCTGTGGCTGCACTACTAGTCAGATCTATCGTCAGTGCAGTAATCAAATGGACAGAGTCACAGAACTCATAGAATGCAAGATTGTTGGAAACATTCCCAATCCACTATTGATCGGAAAAGGACATTTGAAGCAATGCATGTGGTGTACATTTGGGTAAAACCAAATGCAATTGCACAAGGATACAAGGATAACTTCGCCAGGAGTACCAGCATTTCAATGGCTGTAAAAATATAGGCTTTGGTTATGTTACGTATATAATGGAACAAGTTTAGAATGCATCGCTGATGACAGCAACAGGTAGCCCTACACCTGCTGATATCCAAACCACTCGTCTCCAGGCACAGCCACTCCTCCATTCCTCTAGATCTGGCCAGCTGAGAGTACTATTCTGGCTTATAGCCTATAGATACTTATTAAGTTGGTATAATTCCCATCAAGTCAGCAAACAATGAGTCCGAGGAGATTGTTGCTATGATTATAGAGAGACTTGAAATGTTTGTGATGGCTGCACCAGAAGGATTATCATAGTTTGGATAGACACTTGATGTACAGTTATCAATGTTTCTGCCACATAAAGCACTCCCTGCATTCATAGCATGGTACAGTACTTATCAATGCAAGCTACCTTTTTGCACTAGCCCCCCCCCCCCCCCCCCCCCCCCTCTCCCCCAAGTGTATGGCAATGCTGCATGCTGTTGATGAGGTTTATCTGAGCAGGTTAAGTTATGATGCTGAATCCATACATATACTGCTCCAGACATTTCCAAGTGTCTGTATGATACTGTAGAGCCAGTTATGGCCAACGCTCCACCATAGTTACTATACTAGGATTCGTTACAAGTGTAGAGGTTTGTAGATGCATTGCGGCAGTCCATCACATGTATGAAGTACATATACATACACATAATACACACACACATGTACACATGCACACATCACAGGTCCAGGCCAGCTTGCCGAAGTTCAAATTCAATAACCTAAATGGTTAAGAAAAGTTCTTTTCACAAGTTACACACTGTGCAAGGAAGGCAGGCTACACGTGTGAGGAAGGGGCGGGGCAGGAAGGGGATATGCACATGTGGTGCATGGCTAAGAGGTTACATAACACCTATATATATATATATGCAGCTATAGAGTTTAGCATCGAACCTGTTTGACATTAAAGTTAACTGTACGTTCCATCTCATCAGCAAACTGCTCAGAATTCCTTACATCCTATGAAAGAGAGGGAGGGAGGGAGGGAGGGAGGGAGGGAGGGAGGGAGGGAGGGAGGGAGGGAGGGAGGGAGGGAGGGAGGGAGGGAGGGAGGGAGGGAGGGAGGGAGGGAGGGAGGGAGGGAGGGAGGGAGGGAGGGAGGGAGGGAGGGAGGGAGGGAGGGAGGGAGGGAGGGAGGGAGGGAGGGAGGGAGGGAGGGAGGGAGGGAGGGAGGGAGGGAGGGAGGGAGGGAGGGAGGGAGGGAGGGAGGGAGGGAGGGAGGGAGGGAGGGAGGGAGGGAGGGAGGGAGGGAGGGAGAGGGAGGGAGGAGGGAGGGAGGAGGGAGGGAGGAGGGAGGGAGGGAGAGATGTTCTTGTATCTCGTCACTCTTCATACAAGAGTGAGAGAGATAGTTTATTGTAACACACCTTAAGAAATGTCTTGCAGAGATTGAACAGCCTATTGTAGCACAGCCTGAAGCAGGGGTGCTCCCTGGCCATACTCCCCTTTAGCACAGCCACAATGGTTTTCTCCAACAGCTGGAATGGTGGGGTCAGAGTGCATATCAGCAGCTAGGCAGCTACCTCAAGACCAAACCTTTTTGCGACTCTCTCTATTGTCCTCTTTCTCTGTCCTTTTGATGCCTGTATCTGCCCCCTCTGTTATGGTGGGGAGAACAGTACACATGCTTCCATCTTCAGTGCGAGGACCTTCTTCATGTTGTGCACACAGGTCTGCGCTCACAGCATTTGGCCTGGGTACCACCTCCGAGGACTTTGTGGTTCTTACTGAAGGTTTTCTTGGCAACGTACCAGGAGCAACACTGGCCTGGGCACCTCTTCCTGGGACATCGCTCTCTGTGACAAGCCCATCCCCTGATGACCCTGCCCCCATATCAAAGGGCGGCGGCTGCAGCTTCAAATTCAGTTTCCTTTTAGTTCCACGTTTGGCCGGAGGTGCACGCCCCCTCATCTTGGTGCCCAAGTGAGTGCGAAGAACGGCACCAGGACCTTCACGGCTCTGATCACAGTCACTGCTGGCAGCAACACCACCCAGGTTGCTAGTGGCAACATCTTTGGTACCATCATGGCCGCTCGCTGCTGCACCAGTACTGGCCACCGCTTGGCCATCCATAATGATGTCATCGTCCAAGGTACGAGGCCGACATCTCCTTTCCTGCAGAGGTGTGTTTGAATTGAAGCAGTGACTGGCTCTCTCGCTGGCAAGGCAGCGCTGCTGTAGCCTCTGGAGCCTTGCGTCCATGGCTAGGTCGTCTGTGCTGAGACAGTACCTGAAATACAAAACCATATCGTTACTGGACTCCACACCCATGTGACACCACAGCACCAAGCCATGTGACACCACAACACCAAGCCATGTGACACCACAACACCAAGCCATGTGACACCACAGCACCAAGCCATGTGACACCACAGCACCAAGCCATGTGACACCACAGCACCAAGCCATGTGACACCACAGCACCAAGCCATGTGACACCACAGCACCAAGCCATGTGACACCACAACACCAAGCCATGTGTCACCACAACACCAAGCCATGACACCACAGCACCAAGCCATGTGACACCACAGCACCAAGCCATGTGACACCACAGCACCAAGCCATGTGACACCACAGCACCAAGCCATGTGACACCACAACACCAAGCCATGTGTCACCACAACACCAAGCCATGACACCACAACACCAAGCCATGACACCACAGCATCAAGCCATGTGACACCACAGCACCAAGCCATGTGACACCACAGCACCAAGCCATGTGACACCACAGCACCAAGCCATGTGACACCACAACACCAAGCCATGTGACACCACAACACCAAGCCATGTGACACCACAGCACCAAGCCATGTGACACCACAACACCAAGCCATGTGACACCACAACACCAAGCCATGTGACACCACAACACCAAGCCATGTGACACCACAGCACCAAGCCATGTGACACCACAGCACCAAGCCATGTGACATCAGGCACCAAACCAATACCACCAAACATGCTTACTGAATTCCATGGATGAGTTTTTTGCTAGTAGGTGTGGTTCCAGCAATGCTCTGAAAGGAAATGTCCACCCCTTCTGCACGATCAAAAAATAATAATAATTAGTCACTACACACCAGGTCACAGCTAACAGCTGAATTCATTTTGCCCTCTACATGTACATGGGTGACAAACAGATGCACAGGTGCAACAGGTACCCCTCATTAAAGCTAGGGCAACACAACATCATACAGTGTACATGTTCCATACACATGTTTCACATGGGCTAAACATTTAAATGTACTACCACAATCCCCTAGGAGGTACCCAGCCTATTAGTACAGCAGGTCATGTGACGGTGACCTTTTAGTACAGCAGGTCATGTGAAGGTGACCTTTTAGTACAGTAGGTCATGTGATGGTGACCTTTTAGTACAGCAGGTCATGTGAAGGTGACCTTTTAGTACAGCAGGTCATGTGACGGTGCCATTTCAACACAATGGGTATTCAGGGCCATAGCTATGATTCTAGTGGCCTGGTTTCTACTGTAGCATTTTTCATTTTTACTTGTACATGTGAAAATTGTTTACATGTAGGTGGTATCCATTGCGTATACTAACACAGGAAGTACACAGGTGAAGTGTATGCAAACAAACCGCAATTGAACAATGGCCATACCCCTTTTAAAGTGATGCTTTGAATAGTGAATAGGTGTGACAGTCACGTAACACTTGTGCTCAGTTATGGTCATCTTTATTACAAACATGTAACCTCTAAACTGCAAAATGGTGTCCACGGAAAGATGCTTTCAAAGTTTAATTGTGACAAAAACTACGTTGTTTTGTAATGTATAACTCTCAAACGTTTTTGTGGGTATCCCAGGCCCCCTGAGACTTCTTGTTTCTCTTTTACAATGGAAACACATGACAACCAGAACCCTGGGGTATTGAACAAATATGTAGTGTATACCTACATTGTATAGGTATATGTGTGCACTACATGTACGTGGTAAGTAGACTTGTAATTACTCACTTGGATCAAAGATCTTCACCATATTGGCAGGGTCTTGCTAACAGTGAACAATGAAACAATGAGAGTCCAATGTGATGGCCTGATCTCTCTCTCTCTCTCTCTAACACCACACACACACACACACACACACACACACACACACACACACACACACACACACACACACACACACACACACACACACACACACACACACACACACACACACACACACACACACACACACACACACACACACACACACACACACACACACACACACACACATGCAGTATAAACATACCAAAGCTACAGGGGACAGTTCGCAGACTGCAGGAGAGCCATTGTCGGCAAAACATTCTAACACACTGCCCACACACAAGCTGTTCTCAGGAGTGGTGGGAGGGGGAGGAGGCACTGGCTGTCCAAACAAAAGGTCTGGTGTCTTGGATTTGTGTACGAGCTTCCTGTGAGGGAGGGAGGGAGGGAGGGAGGGAGGGAGGGAGGGAGGGAGGGAGGGAGGGAGGGAGGGAGGGAGGGAGGGAGGGAGGGAGGGAGGGAGGGAGGGAGGGAGGGAGGGAGGGAGGGAGGGAGGGAGGGAGGGAGGGAGGGAGGGAGGGAGGGAGGGAGGGAGGGAGGGAGGGAGGGAGGGAGGGAGGGAGGGAGGGAGGGAGGGAGGGAGGGAGGGAGGGAGGGAGGGAGGGAGGGAGGGAGGGAGGGAGGGAGGGAGGGAGGGAGGGAGGGAGGGAGGGAGGGAGGGAGGGAGGGAGGGAGGGAGGGAGGGAGGGAGGGAGGGAGGGAGGGAGGGAGGGGAGGGAGGGAGGGAGGGAGGGAGGGAGGGAGGGAGGGAGGGAGGGAGGGAGGGAGGGAGGGAGGGAGGGAGAAAGGTTGTGAAACAAAGAGCACTTAGAGAGGACAGACACCTGTACCTCTGGATCCATTCATGTGTCTTCATAGCCTGGATCTCAGGCCACTCAGATGGAGACATGTCCACATCTAAAGTGGGACAAGTGTGGTCCACCTACATAATCACTCTAAATGACGCACGCCCCATGCGAATTATACCACGTTTAGCTCCTGAGACAGTCTTCCAGAACTGTGTGAAGTCAACATCGACAAAGGCCTCGCCCCTACACAAAGAGGTACCATAGTCATGCCATGCAGACCATAGCCTTAGCTATCATGGTATGCAGACCATAGCCTTAGCTATCATGGTATGCAGACCATAGCCTTAGCTATCATGGTATGCAGACCATAGCCTTAGCTATCATGGTATGCAGACCATAGCCTTAGCTATCATGGTATGCAGACCATAGCCTTAGCTATCATGGTATGCCTGTCACTGATTAAGGAGGGGAGCACACTCTACCACCATGGCTACGTATTAACAGGCCACATGCTAACACACACATGAAAAATTGGCATGATGCAATGTGCCATGAATGACACATTGCATCATACCAACCATACATGTACATGACGACCTCACCCCTGCATAATATGATGACCTCATCCCTGCATAATATAATGACCTCATCCCTGCATAATTTGATGACCTCATCCCTGCATAATATGATGACCTCATCCCTGCATAATATGATGACCTCATCCCTGCATAATATGATGACCTCATCCCTGCATAATATGATGACCTCATCCCTGCATAATATGATGACCTCATCCCTGCATAATATGATGACCTCATCCCTGCATAATATGATGACCTCATCCCTGCATAATATGATGACCTCATCCCTGCATAATATGATGACCTCACCCCTGCATACCAATGACCTCATCCATGCACACCATGATGACCTCATCCCTGCACACCACGATGACCTCATCCCTGCATGCCATGATGACCTCATCCCTGCACACCATGATGACCTCATCCTGCACACCATGATGACCTCATCCCTGCATAATGATGA